>JAPMOR010112654.1:351784-382195 GCA_026543865.1 Argiope aurantia | reverse complement strand
TCAAACTCTTCGTTGCAAAGAAAGATCGCATTTGAATTTTCTTTGAGCATGTAAACTAAAAGTTAAGAAAAGTTTTTTATTGTGAAATATTTCAGGTTATTTGATGCCTGTGGAATTGATTATAAGTATTAAATATGGGATTTTTTATGTTTGTATTAATACAATCAGACCTATCCAATAAAACGATAGGAAATAGAAGGACGGTCTTAAGTCCAAAGAATTTTAGCTTTTTACCTTAACAGTATATATAATATCTTGAATCATTAATGATCTAATTTTGGTCTAATTTCGACTTCATTTATAAATTATTATTAAAATACCTAAGGATTTTATGATATTTAGTTTTCAAAAATGAATAAAATTGACGAGATAAAATTAATAACCAACGAGATAAAATTTTATCTTACCTGTTGCATTAAAAACCTAAATCAATGCCTATTTAGAAAACCTTTTTAGAAAAAAAAACTATTGTGAAATATATTGATTACTTTCCAGTTATAAGCTTTGCTCGAGAAAACTGTTGATTCCTTTCAGGACTATACAAAAATATCTTTTTCTTAGTTTCAAATCTAGACACAAACCATTATCAAAAATATTTATGAAATTACATACTGAGAGTAGTATACAGAGGGAGTGTAAAATGTCTATAATCTATTGAAAGAGTGGAGACATAAATACATAAAAAGGATATAATTACAACAATGTCAAAAGTATTAAAATATAAAATTTTAACGTTTATTTATCAAATTAATTTTAATTTATTTAATCTCTTGCAAGTAAAAATTGAGATCTTGGTCACCTAATAAAAATTGAAGCATGATCTTTGTCTTTTATTCTGAAGACATTAGTCTTCATATTGGAAATCTTTTTCACTCAACAAGAAATTGCAAATGGATAACACAGTGTCAGTAACTGCAAATAGCGACAGAGCCTGGGATACGTGACTCACTATCCAATCTCTTCTACCTATTCTTGTAAAAAGATTGCATATCTATTTTATCCTATTAGCAGTTTCAAATGCACAAATCAATGGCAGTATAGTTACGGAGATACGGTTACGTGACTTACTATTCAATATTTTGTGATGTCTGATATTTACGTCTGCGTCTCTTTTAGATACTAAATTTTAGTTTTGCTAATCTTCATGCTCAAAATATGGTAACAGTTATGCATGATAGTTATTGAATATGTAGTAATTCATTTCTTTGTGAAATGGGCAATAATTCCTATCAGTAGGAAATACGTAGACTCAATAATTCTAGTATATAATTTCGCATCTGAAACTTACAGATATCTCGATAGAACTCATTTCCTGTAGCATGTTACCACCATTGAAAATTGTAGTATATGTATTTATAATGGAAATTTACAGAAAGATTATTCGCTATGAAAATTATTCTAGACAAACTTGAATACTGGTACCGTCATCATTATTTGAATTCAGTTTTATCTCGAAGAACAGTTTTATTGATAAACGGAGCATATGATTTATCATCCTTATTTCTAACGAATTTCATTTACACATCAAGCATACATAAAGTAAACTCATGATTTCAAAATATTAAATTTTCATTTCTCCAAAGGAGAATAAATAAGATATTAATGGAAAATATTTTCTAGGAAAATTTATTTTAAATTATGCCGAATAAATCTTAAATTATAACAATCAATATTAAATAGCTAAGCGAAAGATAATAAAATTCAATTCATGGCCTAAATCATCAAGAATATTTCTTTTTCAATATGAATACCATAATCGTATTTTATTGTACATAATAATTGTTGAGATATTTGAAGAATCTGCGTCCAACATTTCCAGTGGATTTGATTGATTTTTATATTATTACGAATTCTTCTTCTTCCATTTTATTCTAGGAACTGTAAACTATTTGAGAGAGTATAGTTTTGGTGGAACAAATTAAATAAGCGACTTTAAAAATTAAAGATTGCAATATAATAATAAATAAATAATTGCTAATCCACATCATATGAATAGAATTTTCAAGAGATAATAAACATAAATAATTTTAATAATTTCTGAGGAGATTAATCAGCTCTCTTTTATGAATTTTGTAATTCATTTTAATGAATTATGAAGAATGTTTCTTACAATAGGCATTTAATTAAATGAATAAGATTGTGTCAAACCATGATACAAAATTGCTCAAATTTTTGATTAACTAATGCCCTCAACACTATGAAACTCATGTAATGGGATATTAAGGTGTCATTTTGAAAATAATTCATTTACAAGATTTCATGCATTTTGATTATTGATAAAGTGAGCCCAGAAAATAAGCTCGAAGATTTTGCCTGTATTGTATTTGATATATGGATGTAGTTTTAAGCGTTACGAGCATTGGACCTACAATCGCAAGTTAACTATATTTCAGGTCTTATTATTTAATCTTTCCAGAGTTAAAAAACCATATGCTTTACACAATAAGGGGATGGACGGCTCCAGCACCAGGAAACCAATCAACCTCCAGGTCTCATTTCTGAAGGAATGAATAGAAACAAACAACTCAGTCATTGTTTTAACATGCCCTCTTTATTCCTTAATAGACCATCAGACAAGCATTTTTCGGATTCTGACAGCTCTTTATGAATCGTTATAAAACATAATTATTTTTAAGAATATCCATTCGTTTTATCTGTTTATAAAGTTGCTTGCACATGAAAAAACTTAAAATAACTTCTCTAGAAGAAAAACGTCAGCGGTGAATTTTATAATTCAAAATGTCTCTTTTTTTTCTAAACAAGTTAAGCCCAATTTATTCGCAGAATTATTAATATAAATAGAGCACAGTTGTCATTTAGTTATATTTGCGTTGATGTTGTATAAATAAAAAAAATCCAAGCCATTACAAGGCAATGATGAGCTAAATTCAAGCGACTAACCAATAAATCATTGTGGCCGCGGTGGTCCAGTAGGTGACACGTACTCGTCTTCGGAGCCGGCAAGTTCCAGTTCAAAAGTATGGATGCATTTCATTACTTATTAACAAAATGGTAAAATAATACAGAAAAAAAAGCATTTAAAATTTTCAATTCTAGCCATTAAATATTAAAGGCTTCCTTATCAAAGCTAATATTAAATGCTATTTTGTTGGGTAAAAAAACGCACAGTGACATTATTTTGAATATTGAAGAAGGTCCAAATTAAGGCACTAATTCATTTAATAATTTTAAATTCGAGTTTATTTACTTAAATTCCATGATTTTGAGAAAAAAATGTATATTCAATACTTCAATAACATCTCAAGAAATTCAGCTGAAAAGTTCTGTATTCATAATAATTCATGAAATATTTTTGACTAGCCGCCTTTGGCGACCAGCCGATTCGCCAGTATTACCGCTCGCTACAATTTTCAATTAAATATTTTAAGTAACTGGTCTCTTAATAGACTCTCAAACAAAACATTTTTAATCTTCAAATTTTGATAGTCATACCAAACGTATACTGTTGTTTAGATCGTTTCGTTCAATTTACTTTTTATATATATATATTGCTAGTTTGTTGTCATTTCCGGTAAAACTTCAACTTTAATTTAAAGTGGAAATGATGAAATTGCAATAAATATAAAGATATTTTTTAATAAAACAAAGCGTTTTATTTTATTTATCATCTTTATTGTTATTTATTTATTTATTATTATTATTGAATATGAGTATTGGAAACAGAATCGTTCGGTATTTAAGTCTTATGTGAACTACAAAATATTTTTCATAATTTACGTAATATCTCAAACAATAATTCAACAAAAATTTCTCAGATTCAGCATAAAATTCAGTTTTTAGTTTTGCTTTCAAAAGGATTGAAATGAAATCAATAATAATATTTTGTTTCAGCCTATAAATATATTTCAAAAATTATGAAGTCTAAATTTAATGCAGTAAGGTATCATATTCTGAGAAATATTCTGGACACACCAAATTTTAAATAAATGAATGTTTCTATTATCCACAATCAATTTAGACTTGTGATGGCAACACTTTGAAAAAGCTAATTTTTTCCCATGAATGCGAAACGTGATCGTGCAGCTTAAATTTTATTATTATTTTTTACGAAAAAAATTGTTCAAAAATATAGTTAAAATATTTATTTAAAATTTCATTAAAAATAGAAATTTAATTTTAAGGTTAAAACATTGGTATCATTTAAAAGATAAATTTTTGATCTTTATTTTCATATAAAAATCTTTTTTGTGCGGTAATATTTTCGGTAGTTATAGCAGAAACACGCCAAAATTTCGCTTAATTTGTAAATAAATAAAATTCTAATTAAAAATTCGAAAAAATAACCCCCAGGTGCACATTCTCGACCTGCAAGGTATATTCGTGCCAAATTTGGTAGCTGTAGTTTGAATGGTCTGGTCTGTAGAGCGCCAACACACACACACACACACATTGAGTTTTATTATAAGTATAGATTAAAGTAATTTATATCTCTAACATAAAGAAGATTTTGTTAACATTTCTCTTTTACGCAGAAACGATCACTATTCATTTTATATCATGAAATTTTAATATAACTCTCTCTATATTGTAATAAACTAACTGTTAATTAATGTCATGTGAACAAATCCTTTAAACATATAATTTTAGAAATACCACTTCAGGAGCTTTCATTTATTACAAACTAAAGATATATGTATTTAATATGCACTTTTCCAACAGAAGTTATTAGCTTCTTGCAATTTTAAATGCATCCAAAAATGTTTAAAAAAAGAGTAAATAGATAAATCTATGGCAGTTGTTTATAATTATTTAGAGAATCGAAAACTTGGGGAACAAAATTACATTTTCTCTAAAAAAAAATATCAAAACAAAAAGTGATATTATAGACCAATGATGATGATGATGTCGTGTCCGCGGAAAGAGGGTGCAGTAGCTTCTGAGGGTGAAGCCCCCTGAGCACCCGAGGGCAGAAGTCTGACTTTCAGCTCATATTTTAGACCAATAATCGCTTTATTAAAATTAAACTGTCGCAATTTATTTCGTTTATCATTAAATAAATGAAGTAGTTAAACCACCTCATCTAGTAGTTTACCACATAATACAGATGTCAATAAAATAGCTGTATATTTTTTTGGAACCACCATACTTTACAATAGAATAAAAATCGTTTATGTATTTATGTATATTATGTTCGTATAAAAATAACATTTGAAGAGTCATTTGAACTTAAAATAGCGCTCGTATAGTAAAACTTTTATATAAAGCTCCACATACCTAACGTCGTAGCCATTTTCGAAAGGAAGTGGAAGATTCTTTAGTTTTTTAGGAAGATAAGTTAATTTTTCAGATCGTCATAGTTTCCTATGACACATTAATTGAATCTATTAAAACTCTTTATTAAAATTATTATTCATTCATTTCATCGGATTATTTTTTCTATTCAAGCATTTCATGTTTTTATTATCATTTATTTTCCCTTCGTTTACTCTGTTTCAGACAGAATAATTTTTGGGGGGGGGGGGGGGGGGGCGTTGAATTTGATTCTCTGAATTAGAGGCTACACAAAACAATATCCGAAAGTCTCAAAGCTTTCCAGATGACATTAATTTCCTGGAATTTCTCATGAGAATTCAATCTGAGCCATAAATTCTCTTTGCTTTCTCATATACAAAATTTAAAAATTGAGATATTGTAATCGTCAAAAAATTAGAAAAAAAGATTTTGATGAATCTCCATATTTTCAACTTCCTTGTGTCCGAAAAATTTATTTTGAGAATGGTATTTGTCTATATGTCTGTATTTCTTCCCGTCTGTAATATGAAAACTCAAAACGATTAGAAGCTAGATGAATGAAATTCGGTATACAGTCTTTACACCGAATTTGTTGGTTTCTTTCTCATTTTGAGCGAAATCCATTGATAGAAGGTCTGTCTATCCCAATACAAGTGAACACGAAAAATAAAAATATAAAATGCTAGATAAATAAAATTTGGTGTATAGGTTAAGAATCTAAAATGTAGAACCACACCAAATTTTAAAATGTATCTGTCAAGAGGTTACTATCTGTTCCGTTAGCTTTTGAAAACATGTAAACGTGGTAATAAAAAATGCTAAGACTTAAATGAATGACATTTTGTAGGTAATCTTGTAACAACAATTATAATTTTATGTAATATTGTGGTATTTATGGTTTGGAAGAAAGGCATGAAAAGTACATATTCGGTTTTCTAGTAATTTTGTAATTTTGTATTAACCGTACAGCATTGATTAATTGCCAAAAAAGAAAGAAATAGTCAGAGATTGACTGTCAAATTCAGTAAAAAGGCTTAATTCACACCAAGGTTTGATCTTTCGTAACAACTGCTCGTCACTAGTGTACAGCTAATACATATGTGATTTACTTTACAATATTTTGGCGCATCACATTCTAGAAAAAGGACTTTGCACCAGGGAAAATACTCGTTGATATTTAGTATGCTATGAAGCACCAAACTCTCCTATGCGAAACTCGAAAAATAAAAATGTGTTTACTCGTGGTGTTTGCAGTCTTGTCACCTTGCAGAGAGATAAAACCATTTTCACAAAATAAGCAAGAAAGTTTCAGAGAGACCACACCAGCAGGTTAGTCACTTAAAATTCATTCAATATACTAAAAACTTTTAGAGATATTATTCGAGTTACGTAAAATATGTTAGAACTGGCTTTCTTTGGGTCATTCATGTATACTTTATGTTAGGATCATTATGTATCAAGTATTAAAATAATACATATTAGAGATATCAAGGAACTAGAATTCATTTCTTTGATATATTTCAACAAAAATTGAATAAGAAATATTTTCAATGATCATATTTTCCTACTCAAAATGCGCTGATATATTGAGTTGAACTATGTTCTTGAGATTCATCTTTTGCCTTTTCGTCAAAAGGCATATCCTCCAAAGTTTCTAGGATTCTTCCAACGATGCATCAAGGGTCATTCGAAGTACAGAAATTGATTTTTCGGTTGTCAATGATTAACGCACATGTAAATTTTCTTTGCAGAATGAAATTATTTGGTAAAATAATAATGAACAGTTACAATAGATGATGCAACTAACTGCACCCAATTCTACGGAAATCTCAGTGATCCCGTTCCAATAATCTACGTTATCAGTCATCGTTAAAATGGCATTCTCTATTTTATTATCAGCTGTGGAAGAGAAATGAATAGTAATAATATTTCTGTATCAAAATGAAAAAAAAGTTGGCGGAAATCCATTCAGGAATTATGGGAACGGAATGTATTGACCATCCAATGTGGGAAGATGGTGTAAAATATATAAAGGCAGGAGAACGACTGTGAATGATGAAGCTACATTTGGGAAGTCAGTCTCTTCTTCAATGTGTGAAAATATTCATTCAATCGACAATTTCATAAGTGAGAACCATCGGATGATACCAAAGGAAATAAAGGAGCAGTTCAACATTTTTAGGAAACTGCCAAGGATATTGTACATGAGTAGCTTGTGTAAAGGAAAGTTTGTTCACGTCGGATTCCGAAAGAAGTGTCGGAATAACAAATTGGATGCAGAATGGCTTGCTGTCCAATACTTTTGTAGCCCCTACAATGACAAAAGTAATTACTTTTTGGTGGACATTGTCACGAAAGATAAAACTGCGTATTTCACTTTACACTGGAGTTAAAAGATGTAAAGATGATGGGATAAAATCCTTCTTCGTCAGCCCGGACTAAGTTCAAAATTTTACGAGTCACTAGGAAATTGATTCCCTGTCTTCTGGAATATTAAAAGTGTGCTACTGTTGGAACTTCTTCCTCGAGACAGTGCAATCACTTTTCATATTTATTGTGTAATGCTGAAACAATCCTCCGTACTATTCGTAATAATCGAAGTGATGCATTTGGAACTTTTGGACTGATGCAGGACATCGTTCATAAGCACATGTATAGTACCGTTCATGAAAAACTTCAGGTGTTTAGCTGGGAAGCTTTGAAGCACCCACAAGGAATTTGTATCTTGAGCTTTTCATCTGTTTGGGCCTTCCGTAACAGGAGAAATAAACTAGAAATCTTTTCAAAAATTCAAGATATCTGATTACCTTATCGCAATAGTTCAGGTCACAACAGCCGAAAATAAAAGAGAAATTCATGAGAAAAATCTCTAAAACTATTAGTGAAACTTACGGTTCAATTTTTAAATAAACATTGGACAAATCTAAAAAGATCAGAAATATTTGTAATTCCAAATGGGGAATTTAATATATCTCTGAATGAAAAACTGAAACTTCTGTTTGAACCTTTTTAAAAAGAAACAGCTAACCTTCTGGCAACAATGGGGGAAAATGCAGAAAAATTAACAGTAAATATTATTATAAACAACTTTTTATGCAGGTCCTAACAGATGACTTGTTTCGATCAGCCGAATAAGAGAATAACTAGAAATTAATACAATCTTCTTCTTGCGCCAAGTGAGAAATTGGTGGGACAGTCTGAAATTAAATATATCTGTAGATAGCAACCTGTTCATAGCAATTAGATAACCTCGAATAATGGAAAGAAAAAAAAAACCGAAGAATACACACACGCACACATATATATATGCTGACATGATCCATTCCTATTTTAACTTTACATTAAACATTTTTTAATTAACAGGTAATTTTAATAGAATAGTTCAACCAAACTTTTGTATGAATAAAAATATTTTAGAATTATGATACCTGGTGGTCATAAAGAAAGTTTCACAGATCCACTTCATGGCGTTGATATATGGTGTGAAGCTCTGATAAGTTTGGTTTGGTTATATTAACGTCCCGTTTAAAGCAACACTAGGGCTATTTTGGGACGGACCTCGTAATTTTGAACCGCGGTCAGATGACGAGGACAACACCTGAGCTAGCACCCCCCTCTCCACACCACGCCACACCAGCGGGAGGACGTTTGGTCATGACGGATTTAACGTGCAACAGACCCCCGTACACGACGGTTCTTCGGTGGATTCGGGTCACGAACTTGAAAACCCCCGGTTCCGAAGGCGAGACCTTACCACCAGGCCACCGCGGCCCAAGCTCTGATAAGAGAATAAATTAAAAGATTTCTCACAATCCAGATAAGTCTGGATTGTGAGAAAATTCATCTCACATCTGGATTATTTCATCTTAAATTAATCAATCCCTGTTGTAGAACTACTAAACAGGTGGTAAACTTCTTGACCGAAATCCCTCATTTACATCTAACGGCCAAGACTAAGATCCAAAAGGTTCAGACCCGGGCCTGTTGATCTGAGGAGCTCACTAGAGTGCTCAATCGTGAAAATTTGAATTATTTAGTTAATTCAACAGGTATCTCACTGGAGAATGGAACTTTAAATTCTATACTCAGATTACTGGATAATCAATATAAAGTGCACACGGATGGATCCAGAGAAGTTGACGATACTGCATTCACCGTGTGCATTTTAAAAATGGAGACTTACCTAAAGTATTTCAAGACAAATTAAAGAAAAAGTAATACAGTTTTTCCAAGTTGAGCTGGCTGGAAATGATTCTGGGACTTTTTGGACTATAGAAAATAGTGTCATGATTAATATTCAATCAGAAACCTAGTCTTCTACCGCGGCTCTGCAGAGTGACAGGCCTGGATCCGCTTTTGTAAATAACATTTAAAAGAAATTTTTACTTGGTGGTGGATCAGTTGGGCTCACCTGTTAAGGCTCATGTAAGCGTTCCGGTCGAGAAGCTTGCCGATCATCATACCAAGCTTACAACTACAGAGAGGATAAAATGAAGACCCCTGTTTCCTATTCCTGTGTAAAACACAAAACAGGCAAAATATTATAGCGGTAATGGAAAAAGTTTGTGTAAATATATTGTAGAATCCAAGAAGATGATAAGAAGTTTCGTTCCCTGAGTTGTAAAAAATTTCAAATATGATGAATTTTTAATTTACTTTCCATCTGTACATGGACAATTTCTCTATAGTCTAAACATATTCAAAAAACAAAATCCACCGTTGTTCCTCTGTATGTCGTTTGGTGATGTTAATTCAGAATGTTTAAATGCTCATTCACCAAAACATTTCACCTCTAAAAAACAGCAAATAACCACTGACCCATCTGATTTAAAAATTTACAAAGCAATAGGATATTTCAATTAAAAACATAAAAGGATTTTTAAATATTGTGAGAACATGCGCAACCGTTTGTTCATAGATTAAACTGAAATTGATGTTTTATTTTTAAATAATATTAGCACTTCAATCTGCTGAAACGTTGAAAATCGCCCCCAAAGAATCTCTCTTAAATCGGGTAGAACATAGAAAGTCGTTCTTTGATTATTTCCTTAAAACCGACTGAAAGACAAAAAATTGTTTTGTCAAAATTATCTTAAAACTGGCTTTGATGTTGAAAATCGTCAATGCTTTTCGATTTTACCATATAGGCAATTTTAAGAAAATTCATATGCTGGTTAGTCGATGGTCACTGAATTAAAATAAAATTCTTAATTTGCAGTGCAGTTTTTTGTTTATTTGACTGAATTTGATTTGTAATGTATTTGGTTGGATGGAATTGTTTATATTCTTCACTCTTTTGCAATTTTGCTCATATTGTATTTTTAACTCTTTTGTAATTTTTCTTATAATGATTTTAACTAATTTGTAATTTTGCATATAATTTGCTATAATTAATTTTCACCCTATTTATAGGTGCATCCTGGGCTGTTTGAGACAGCGTTTTCTCTTTTTCCCTATATGCATAATCAGGCCTTACGTATCACACTTTTCGTTTGTTTCAAGAGGGAATCCTGAGATGCTTGTGGCTCATTTTTCGGTTCTTTCAAGAGTGTATCCTGAGATGTTAGGGGCTCACTTCTCGGTTGTTTCATGACTGCATCCTTGGTCATTTGTGGCACAGTTTTTGGTTGTATGATCAATGCATCCTGGGACATTTGTGGCACACTTTTCGGCTGTGTCATAAATGGATCCCGGAGTGTGTGCGGCACACTTTTCAGTTCCTTGTTTAATGTATCCTGTGCCGTCGGTGGCACATCTTTCGGTTGTTTCATGAATGTATCCTGGGCTGCTTGTGGCACATCTTTCGGTTGTTTCATGAATGGATCCTGGGCTGCTTGTGGCACACTTTTCATTTGTTTCATAAATGCATCCTGTGCCGTTGGTGACATATTTTTCGATTCTTTTATGAATGCATTATGTGCCGTTTGGGGCACATTCATCGATTGTTTCATAAAAGCATCCTGTGCCGCTTGTGGCATATTTTTCGGTTGTTTCATGAATGGAACCTGTGTTGTTTCTGGCACACTTTTCAGTTGTTTCATAAATGCTTTCTGCGTCCTTTGTCGCACACTTTTCTGTTGTTTCATAAATGTCTTTTGCTTCATTTTTCGCATACTTTTCTTTTGTTTCCTGAATGCCCCCTGTGCCGTTTGTGGCATATTTTTCGGTCTTTTCTTAATTGTAATTTGGGCTTTTTGAGGCAGAATTTTTGATTTTGCCATAGGAACAGTCTTGCCCGTTTGTTTCACAGATTCGATTTTCAGGGCAGGAAGTATGTTTTTTGCCTCTTTTGAAGGCGATTTCTTCACAATCAAATGCCGTCTCTCTTGCTCATCTGTTTGTGTCTGCGTCGGCAATGGGACTATTGATGCATCAGAGAGAAATGTGCCTTTACTTTTATCTGAAGGTATCGAACATATTCTTGAAGAAGCTTCTGAAGGGATTGGCGTTTTTCGGAGAGGTGGCACTGTAGGTATTTTAAATACAAAATCATCTGCAGGTTTTTCATAAGAAGTTGATGGTTTATCTGGAAATTGACTCTTTAGACTTACAAGTTCCCTTTGTCTTGAGGACAAATTATCTATAGGTATCTTGACCAATAACTTATCCGGTATTTTTTGTTGTTCCTTTAATGGTGGGGAATTATCCTTTTGTCCTTCATCTTTTTCTTTATCTCCAGAATTTTTAACGTTTTCCATGTTTTCTGAAAAAGACAAAATTAATTACTGTATTTAGTAAAAAAATAAAACTTAATAATGAATTATCCATAACAAATTACGAGGATTCAGCAAAAAAGTTTTCTCAAGCTTTGATTTGGCACAGAATTTGTAGCTATTATTTTGAAAGAATGAAAGCATGTATTATACCGATTTGGAAGATAAATTAAAATGTTTTGTGCAAATCTATAGCATCATAAGAAATATCTCAACTGCTTTGAAACATTTAAAATAATTATGAAACTTGCATTTGTATATGAAATACTCGAACCAATTTACTTAACATTAAATTTCTTCTTAAATTCTTATAGTAAAATTTGTTGACAGAATGAAGTTAAACAAATCCAGCGGTATGCATCCAGTGTAATCTGCAAAGTATCAATTAGGATTTGACATGCTTGCATACTAAGAAGGAGAAAACGTCAATTTCTTATTTTACGAAACTACGAGGTATGTGATTAGCACACTCAATCTTCGATTTGCAAAAATATTCAAAGACAGATGATTTGAAGAAATGCTTTTCGCAATCCTTGTGTTTGTTTCGTGGGTCTAAAATTTTAAAATTTCATTCAAACGAATATAGATCTATTGGATGTGTTTAATTTAAATTAAAACCTTCATACATAACTTGACGTTCTGGATTTTTTTAACAAAACAGGTATTTGCCTAATGAAGTCCGGTCCAATAATATCATAGTGTCATTATAAGAATTAAATATATAGATATTCTATAATATTTTAAGTTACACGCTATATTTTGTGGTAGTGAAATATCACTTTCTGATTCCTCATGTAAAATACTCAAATAATAAGCTCAATAATAATTTCAAAAATGGAAGAAAATCATGCGATGAAATATTTTATTAAACAATAAAAGAAGTTTGATTTTTCCTTTTGTCTTTAAATACAATAAATTATATTATTAAAACTCATGCATGATGAAAATATTATAAAATGACAAAATATAGAAAATTTCACAAATGTTAAACTGATATCATTAAAATGACAATACCTCAAATTTTAAAATGGTACAGAAATTGAATTTGTGCTGCTAAATTTTTGAAAGTAATAGTCAAAGATGTCAAACTTTTGCTTAATTTTAATTAACTAAAATTCTAATTAAAATTTTAAAAAGAATCGCTTTAAGTCTTCTAAAATATATTTGTGCAGTATTTGTAGTTCCGGATCTGATAGTTTGAGCAAGACAGCACGGACACATACAGAAACACTATTCTTTTTAAAAGTATAGACTAATATTTCATAGACCAGTTTGTTTTTTGTCACTCTATCTATCTGTCTGTGAGTAATAATGGCTTTGAACTAGATGGATGAAATTTGATATATATTCTTTATTTTAAATATATAGATTTCTATCACATGTTGAACTAAATCCATTTACAGGAAGCTTATATGACCGATCTTAATAATTACAGGGTGGTTGTAATTATAGCGACCTTACTCAGACCTATATATATACAGTCTGTTCTGGTTTGTGTTTTGTATGGGTCTCGGGAAAAATAAAATTGCAAAAATTCAATTTAAATGTTTCCCTATATATCGCTTTTTATGCAATAGAGGCAGTTCGATTTGTATATTAGCAACACTTAAAAAGGGCAGTAGTCAATACCGTAAAATCTTTCTTTCACATGCCTTTAGAAAAGAAAGATTGTGCTTTATTGGTCAAGTTGTTTTATGAGAACTGCAGTAATTGTTTAGCAGCACTGCAAAAATATCAGCGTTTGAAAGGCTTGCGAGAATTGCTTATATTGAAGAATGGATTGTTTATTAAATTTGCAGAGACTGAGAAGTTGGCTATGCTGCCAGAAGGAGAGATGGGATGGATTTCAAATGAATATGTGGAAAAAGTATTTATTGATATGGTTGAGAAAGTGCCTAGTCCCCAATATTTTTCGACAAGTGCTCGAGCATTCACATGATTTGTCTCTCTCTTTGTCTACCCTAAGAAAGACTCTACGATTTATTTTAAAATACTGTCCATACAACGCCATTGTGGCTCAAAATTTGCGTCATTAAGACCCTCAAAAACCCATTGAGTTCGTTAATCGGTTTCTGGCCAAAATATCCGTTGCCTGTGCATAACCTTGGAACATATTCTACTTGGATAAGGCGCATTTTACCTTAGAAGGAGCTGTAAATATTCAGGACTTTCACATACGGAGTACTACATGCCTAAATGTTGTGCGCTAACATCTTTTGCATTCTGATTACATTACTGTTTTGTGTGGTTTTACGCTGATTTGTCCCTTTTTTCTTTTAGGAAAACATTCTTGACCCTTTTTTCTTTGAGGAGAGCGCTCTTCAGAGAATAAATGATATTCTTTCAGTGCACGTTACCTCAAAACTCTACGACAGCAAGTCAATCCTGATTTTCATGAATATGTTCGTTTCGAAGTTACAGAATACATGCAAGATAGTGCTACATCCCATATTGACTGGCAAATGAATGAAATGCTTCCTGACTACTTTAGAAATGACCGAGACATTCTCTTTCTGTTTGTAATTTCCGGTTGTTGGGATTTCTGAATGATCATGTCTTTACAGAAAACATATATTCTTGAACGGAAAGCAAGAGTAACACGTCATGTTGCTAAGAATTCCCCAAGAAACTCTTTTCGTTTCTGTTGAACGCACTAAAATATACTTTGAACACGTGATTGATGCTAATAGAATGCATGTTGAACAAATAATGTGATTAAATAAATTTTTGTGTCACAAATTTTATTTTTTGTTCTTTATGCACCACTTTTCTATTTGGTGGTCGAAATCTGAATTATTAATTTTTAATGAATATTTCTTTCCGTTGTGGCCCAAATAACATATATTTCAATTTTCACCAAAATGAGTGAACCAGAATGGTTTACATAAATCTGAATTGGTCAGTTTAAAATAATTATCCTGTAGAAAACGTTAAGAACTATGGAACCATGGATAAAGTCTGGTGTACATAGCTACTATAATGCATTTACGAATCAAATTTTGAACTAAATCCGTAAACAGGTAGATCATTTCTCGATCTGCACACACGTAAAAACACAATAACTCAAAAACGCAACAACTTAGATAAATCAATTTTTTTGTATGTGATCTTGATTCTTAGATTAGTTTGTAAACATGAGTTAATTCAATTGTTATGAAGAAAAAGAGTCCAAAAATGTTCGTATCTGAGATTTTGAATATAAAATCCGAGCCCTCGTATCATTCACAGCTTACAATCCAGCCCCCCCCCCAACACCCACCCACCCCAATTTGAAACGGAAGGAAAGTGAAATAACGCCTCTTATTAGAGAGTATGCAAGATAACTTCGAGGAGATTATTTATTGCCTTTAGTTTAATGACAATACTTTTGAGAAAAGGGGATTATCATTGAATGTTTTCTTATTTAAAGAAGGGGGGGGGGGACAAGGATAATCACATATATCCTTAGATCATATCGCTGCTTTTTCTTCAGGCATTTTTCTGGAATTCCAAATCATTTTTTTACCAAGCAGAACTCTTTTTTTACCACATTATTTTTAATATTATTTGGTTTATGAATTTTAACCTTTTCAGCAAACTTTCTGAAAACACTTTGAAAAAGCAAAAATTATGTCTAATTGTCGGGTTAACTTGAAATATTAAATTATTTAGTACACAGTTTTCGATTATATTACAATTTTAATAAGGCAGTCTTGTTAGATCATGTTTAAATCAAAACTGATTGCTATTTATTTTCACTTTGAATTTTTTTCTTTTTGAACAGTCAGTTTTTCGTAACATGATATAGTGGAAGTAACCAATAACGATTGTATATGTGTGCGTATGTAATAAACTAAAATTCTTATCATTTCTAAAAGTTATTATTTTAGCCAAATAAATTTAAGCTTAAAATATAACGTACTTTACTTCTGAGTTACTTGGACTTCTGGTTTTATTCACACATGTCAGGGCCTAGTGTGAACGCTAATTACTTAACGTTCAGTTGCAATACTATCACACGACTAAAAGAAATTAGGATCAACTAAATCTTGAGTAACATATATATATAATTGTATTATTTTAAAATTTTGTATCAAATAATTAAATTAAAAATTCTGATATTGCTTTTACTAAAGATACTTTTATAAATAAAAATAGTATTGCTCAAAATTAAAATCCTTGCATGTACTACTTTTGTGTGTAAGATGGTAATGGATGTAAATTTTTGTGTAACATTTTATAATATACAAAATCTTTTTCAAAACATTGGTATTGAAAGAAGCTATTTTAAAAAATAGTGATAGAATAGCTAAAAGTTTTAAAGTTTTCCATCAAAGAAATATCTATAAATTTCCTTATTTTTAATTTATTTGCGTTAAATTTTCTAAAAACTAATAATAACTGAAAGGAGAATTGCCAATGAATGAAATTGATATCATTCAAAAGGTAAATATTTTAATTTTTACCATAATGCAAATTTTTGGAATAATTTCTTCCAAAGTTTTTGGAAAAGAAAAAAAAAAAGAGAGAATATTAGCTTTCTCATAGCCTGAAGTGGCTGATGTCGCCAAACATAAGTTTCATTTGCTAGCAAGGACTTTCCTTTTCTTGCCTATGTATACTTAATGAAGCTTTTAGACATTGGTAAATCACAATTTTGGAACAAATGAAAACTTGATAAAAGAATATGTATTAAAATAAAGAAGACATTTTTAAAAATAGTGGAAGAATAGCTCACTGATTCTAATTTATTAAATTCTTTTAATAAAGTGAAGACAGTTAAAATAAATATTGTTCGGGAATAAAACGAATATGAATGAAATGGTACAATTTTGAATTAAAATTTTGTATCAAATAATATTAGAGTATTGTATCAAATAATATTAGAGTATTTCTTGTAGCATTATTGCTCCAAAGTTACTACAAGAAAACGACTTAATTTCTAATTAATTGAATATTTAATTTTGCAGTTTGAAAATTTCGCAGCATTCTTTCTGTTGTCCTAAAGACTAAATGTGTACAGTTTTGCTGAAATCGGCAAAATCGTTTAAGGAGAGATATGGGGCGCATGGGCACCTGTGCCTGCTATCCTGGACAGTTGTGGAGACATTTCTTTGATAATTGAATAAGAGTCACTTAGATTGCTCGGTAATCTCGAGCCCAAGTACCGCATCTGGTAATCATTTCGGAGCCAGCATTGCTGCGTGAATCAGGATAGTCTAGGTGTACCCTACTCCTACTGGAAATTTGAAACCCTAGTGCTGAGAGAGCTTGTAGTGTTTATGTGAGTATCTTCTATGTTTTGGCTATTGATTTTTTTAAATTTGAAACTAATATTTAAAAGGATTCCAACCTAAAAATAAGGAATGAAATTTAAGTCATTCAGATATACTATATGCCATCATTCCCAGCTATGATATAAGAAAGCATCATCTGAAATTCCCTTTGTAAAGCACGCTAATAAAATAGAAGGCGTGCCGTTTAGATCAAATATATTATCACTTGAGTTAAAATTGTACTGTTTGCAACATTTATAATATATGATTACTTCATCTTCATTTTCATTTTTGAGATTTATGTTAGGAGCAGCTCATTCAGCACTCAATCTGTAAAGTACTAAAGTAATTCATTTTTCTTCTGTGGATTTCAGCTCTTGTCAGCAGGCGTAACTCGAAGACGTTGAAAAAGACTTTAAAATCTATCAGCGAAAATGTTATAAATCACCTAAAAATTGCAGTAATCGCCGATAAAATTTTCGTTCCAACAGTCGCAAGAACTGACATTTTGTGATTAATGAAATGAAACATGTTTCCTTACCCCGTGTTATCATGTTTGGATGCTCATTTTTCATTGTTAAAAGCTCCCGCTTCCTATAATGTTTACTCGCAAATCGTCTTTCTCAAAATTATTTGCACGCTGTTAGCATTTTGAAGTGAAAGTATCACAACGAATTAAGCTTCTTATTTTACAAATAGGATTGGCGTAATTTTTTTTTTTTTTTTTTTTTTTAAGAAACGGATATAAGTCGAAGCGATGATTGACATTTGTATCAATGTTTAATATTATTTGAAAATATGCACAAGAACACAATGTAAGTCAGAAACTTGAGGAAACATATTAAATAAATGAGTAATTTTCTTCTTTTATTAAAATTCTTTAAAAAAATAAATTATGTCTGTAGAGTAACTAATCCATTCATTTAATACTAATGCGATCATATCTAATATATTTTAAATACTAAACTATGATATGTCATATATATTTTACGCGGTTTTATTTCATGTTTTCCATGTTTGTAAATTTAATATTTTCAAATATGGCGTTTTTCGTAATTATTTTTTTACTAATTGTGTTAGATTTTTGACACATATAGCACAAAGTGGAATTAATTTGTTAAAATGGGAACTTTCAATTAGTTTTTAATTCATTTTCTCTTGAGCTAAAGATTCGAATTTTATACAGATGTGTGTTGCTGATAGCTAATAGCTTAATGATCAACAAATAGATTGATTCTCTTAAATTTGGATATCATATAAAAAATGCTACCTTGAACTGAATTAGAGAAAAAAAATTATTGCAAATGTCTTTAATAATTATAATTATTAATTTTGAAAGATATTAAAGAACAAATATAAAATAAAGAATTAAAAACGCATTATTAGTGTTCTAAGAAGTTGAAATATTTTAATTAAAGAAATTGGTGGTCAAAATCTCAAAATTTGACAGCGCAAGGTGGTGAAAACAATATTGTCAAAAAAGAAAGCAATAAAGAATATCTTGGAAGTAATATGAATAGTCAAGAAAGCAAGGAAGAAAATTCTTGACTATTCATTAAATAAAAATATATATTAAGAATATGATTAAAATTTCAGTTTCCTTACAATATTTTTATCATCTTCTACACTCTTATGATTTTGTTTCTTCGTCATATTTTGATTAAAAAATTAGTTTCAACTTTGTATTATATTAATGAAAGTGAACTTATCTATAACTTTTTATTATTTATGACTTATTTCTTCTATTTACATTCAAAATAAAATTAATGAAATCATGCTTTCATTTCTTTTTGTATGAGTTTAATTATTTGTTGGCTCCTTATTTCAAAATCAGCGATTTGATTATAAAAATAATACACTTAAAAACGATGATTTTTAACTGTGTTTCTCATCATAGAATCTTATGAGAATTTTTAATATATCCGTTCTTAGCATCCAAAATTTTTATATAAAAGATAAGAATTTTTTACAAAGTTTATTTTTATATAATAAAAATAATACATACGCATACTGTATTGTATTTTTTCCGAAGTTTTACTTTTTATAATGCGATGAAGAATTTGCTCTTTTTGGATAAATCTTTCTTTTCAAAGTTTTTCAGAAGTGATTTGTAGGTCTGTAAAAAAATATAAGATTTCATAAGCATTATGATGATGAATTATTTCGTATATTAACGAATAAAAAGTGCAAAATAATGAAAAATTATAAATACTCTTTTGTTTTAATAGGTAGAAATATTTTTTTTTCTTTCAAAATTTAGAAGTAAAAGGCAGATTTCGCAGAGTAAACAAATAATGAAATATTTGAAGTCAAGGGATTTTCTTTTTATATAATTAATTACATTATTGCAAATTTCATGGTCTGTTAGAATTTTCAAATTCATTAACTGAATCGTTCTTTCTCTGTTGACATAACATCTTTTTGCAATCTTGATTTTTCGTATTTGTTCATACCTCCCACAGTGTTGACAATATACAGGGTAATTCAAAATGAATAGAGCGACTACAAACGGCTATAACTATTTAATGAAAAAGAATTTATCAATAAGATAAACGCAGAATGTAGACGGAACTTCAAAATTTCTTTATGTAATGAGCATGTACAATGAAGCGGACGCTTACTCATGCGTGAGTTGAAACTCGCAACAAGAAACCTGTTCATTGAGAGCTTTCTCATTAGAGAAAGTGCGAGTCTGGACTTCACACCCTGCGATTTTTTTCGATGGAGTTATGTGAAAGACAGAGGGTGTATGTGCTTCCCAAGCCCAAAACAATTGAAGAACTCAAAGTACACATCTGTAATGTACTTGCGTCGGTGACCTGCAGACATGCTTCAGAATGTATGGTGTGAAAAGGACTACCGCCTAGATATTGTCCGTGTGACCAAGGGAAGTCACATAGAGCATCTACATAAGACGTATGCATATAAAATTTTGAAGTTCCGCCTCCATTATCTGTTAATTTCATTGTGGATTTTTTTTTCATTAAATAGTTACAGCCGTTTGTAACCGCTATATTCATTTTGAATTACCCTGTATATCAATAAGATGCACACCGTTTCGCTTTTTCTTTTTTTCATTATGTGAGGTGTCTGCTATACGAATTTATGTTGTTAATTTGACTAAGCAATTTTTTAAAATTTGTTCACTCCTCAGTAAGTGTGCATTCTGTATTGTTATTTAAAGGATCACCTTCCACGCGCACTTCACATTTTCCAAATAGTCAATACCTTTTTTCAGCTATAAATTAAATGTAATTTTTTTTCAATAACGAACTCATTTTACAATAACCAAATTAACTGTCATTTTTGCTTGACTTTATTTAAAATAAATTGCTTTATGTGTCTAAATATGGAATTTTCTCACCCTTCTTATATGCTAAAATGTTCAAATATTGTACATTGGAATGTAATTGGGGACAATGTACTACTTTAATATATATAGAGCTCAGTTATCAATTGATGCCTTAATATGAATACTTTTTGTTTCTATATAAGTAAGGACCCTTGTAGGGGAATTGGACAAAAGGATTTATCTCAAGATTAAATAATATTTACAACCTTGAAACACAAATAAAAGATTAAGCAGTCAAATTTTTTTAAGAAACATAATATTCTTTTTTCATTGCATTAATAAAAAATGTGTTTTAAAAACTGCTTTTTAACTTATTGTCTGTATATCTAATGCTTTTAAATGGAAAAACTAAATATAAAAATAAGAGCAAACTCTAAATATTTACATCAGACACTCAAATTTCTAAAATTATTTAGTACCTATAAATATATTAGAGAGAATATTAAGAGTTCCTCTGAGGGAAGAGTCGAAATAACGTCAAATGAATGGAAGTTTAGTTATTAATGAGACTAATGGAATAGAACAATTCAAATTTATAACCAAAGGAGGCTTAATATTATAATAAAATCCAGTAATCATGCCAAAAAGATGAAGGATTTGATATATTAATCATTCTTGATTGCCATTGTCCTTAATATAGTTTAACAGAACCAAAATTTTCTGATATCTAGGTAATTGAAACTGAAAAAGTCAGTTAGTTATACCAACAGACTTTCTGCAGTTTTGATGGCTTGTTCAAACAATATTAAATTCCAATAGCTTATAAGGAAAGTAAATTTAAACAATAAACTTCCTCTTTTCTAATAGTGAAAGAAAAAGTGATGAGTGTTTGCATGCACCAACTAAACAGTTCATGTGAAGATAAAAACTGTTTTTATTTAAAACTAGCCGCCTTTGGCGACCAGCCGGTTCGCCAGTATTACCGCTCGCTACAATTTTCAATTAAATATTTTAAGTAACTGGTCTCTTAAAGGATTCTCAAACAAAATATTTTTAATCTTCAAATTTTGATAGTCATACCAAACTTATACTGTTGTTCAGATCGTTTCGTTCAATTTACTATATATATTTTGCTAATTTGTTGTCATTTACGGTAAAACTTCAACTTTAATTTAAAGTGGAAATGATGAAATTGCAATTAATACAAAGATATTTTTAAATAAAACCAAGCGTTTTATTTTATTTATCATCTTTATTGTTATTTATTAATTATTATTATTGTTGAATATGAGTATTGCAAACAGAATCGCTCGGTATTTAAGTCTTATGTTAACTACAAAATATTTTTCATAGTTTATGTAATATCTCAAACAATAAATCAACAAAAATTTCTGAGATTCAGTATAAAATTCAGTTTTTAGTTTTGCTTTCAAAAGGATTGAAATGAAATCAATAATAATATTTTGTTCCAGCTTATAAATATATTTCAAAAATTATGAAGTCTAAATTTAATGCAGTAAGGTATCATATTCTGAGAAATATTCTGGACACACCAAATTTTAAATAAATGAATGAATGTTTCTATTTTCCACGATCAACTAAGACTTATTTATAAAGTTTTAAATGTTAAAAATTTAGAAAAACTCACCATTTTCATAATCTTAGGACAATTAATCTTGAGAAACCTGCGCGCTTATTGGCGTATTTTCTTTGAAACGATCGATGAAAAATCTAAAATTATCCTTTTTTTATTGAATAGTGATATTCAAATCTTCATAAATCAGTCCGTTTAAGTGATTGGAAATTAACTCTTAAAAGTCAGTGATTTAGTTGATTGGAAATTAACTCTGTGACCACCATAAAATCTGTGCTTTCTCCTGTGGTGTATGCATTCTCCTTAATATCCGATCGAATAAAACATCACATACAGAAGTACTACATAGAACACACACATCAAAAGTAAACATAACATTTCAATAGTTGCCAAAAACAAAAGAGAGAAAAATGCAATTAATAAGCAGACGATATTTAGAAAAGTACAGATATTTAGACTGGAAAATGAAATTATCTGAAATTAAAAACACGCGCAGACGATATTTACAAAAGTAAAAATATTCAAACCTGAAAAGGAAAATATATGAGTTATTCCATCAATAAATGCCATAAGTTTGTTTACATCTTCATTATTTTATGAGTCATTAAATATCAAAATGGATCCTGGATAATTTTTCTTGAATTTATTTTTTAGAAAAAATAATATTTCATATTTGTTTCATTTCCTACAGACACGTGCCAAAAATTATATTTTTGCAGATTTCATTTCCAAAAAGATTTAATTTATTTTCAGTTAGAGCTTTAATCAATGTGATGGCAACACTTTGAAAAAAGCTATTTTTTTTCTCATGAATGCGAAACGTGCTTAATCCTCATTTTTATTTTTGACGAAAAAAATTATTGAAAAACATAGTTAAAATATTTATTTAAAAATTCATTAAAAATAGAAATTTAATTTTAAGGTTAAAACAGTAGTATCATTTAAAAGCTAAATTTTTTATCTTTAACTTCATGTAAAAATCTTTTTTGTGCGGTAATATTTTCGGAAGTTATAGCAGAAACACGTCAAAATTTCGCTTAATTTTTAAATAAATAAAATTCTAGTTAAAAATTCGAAAAAATAACCCCCAGGTGCACATTCCCTGCCTCCAAGGTATACACGTGCCAAATTTCGTAGCTGTAGGTTGAATGGTCTGGTCTGTAGAGCGCCAACACACACACACACACACACACACACACATTGAGCTTTATTATAAGTAATTGCGAAAATGATTTATAATTAAGTAATTATATGTATTTTTAATATTTTTTACCATATAGTTGCTTATTCTTCAAATTTGTTTCTCTAAATTTTAATACCACATTGGATATAGCATTTCTGTGCAACGTACCACTTCGTTTTGAAAAGAGTTTGGTTAATAAAAAAGCATATTTCAGACAACAGAAGCATAAATTTTAATTTATTCTTTCAAGAAGCTAATAAATTTCAGAATTTTTATGCTTCTCGGATCTGTTTCCAAGCTTTTAATCAAACTTCTTCAATCATTGATTTATTTTTGATTTACTTGGTGCTTTGGGTTAAGTATTTTTTATTAAATATGCTACCTATAGAACTTTTGAAACTTTAAAAGACGGACATCTACACTTCGTATTCATCTAAATTGTTCAAATTCGGTCAATCATTCAAAATTGGATTGTTTCGAGAGATTATTAATTCATACAAAGTTTGTTTATTCTATCATTCTTTGATGTTATTCGTTCTTTGACAGAATCCTCTCTTGCACTTCTGATGTTGTAAAGGTTTCCCACTCCAAGCTTTCTGGATCAATGCCTAGACGAAAAGAGTCATCTTTTGAGTGCTGTGTAAATGTAGAAGGTCGCTTTATGTCAAATGTCCGCTGCCTCAATTAGGGACAACCAAATATCTCTCCCAAATTCCTTTGGTCAAGAATCCTGAAGCTTATGGAGTCAAGTTTTATCTACATTCGCTTCGCTTGACAAAAACTTTCTTTTTTGAAGTCGGAATGACACTTGGTCGTAAAGTTTCTGCTAAGGAAGAACTTCGATCAGTAGGGACAGATTACCTAGCAAATATTTCATTCTAACGAACGAAAGGAGATCAAGGTCTGGAAAATTGACTTCAGGATGAGATGTGTTCATTCATTAAAATATCTACTTCCAAAAGCCATCTACTTCCGATAAAAGTCTTTACTCTTTTCACATAGCTTATATATCATTAAGTAGTCGCCTTCTTTCAGCAGCTCGAAGACGTGGTAGTTAAAGGAACAGCATCTGGAGCAGGAGATCAGCGCTCGGTTCTTCATGTGCTTTTATTCAAAATACATTTTTTTTCAAAATCATTCAAATTAAATCTATAAATTGTTTTAATTAATATATTCTTTAATTTTTATGCATACATAAATGTCTGTTCTCCTAATATTTGAATTCTTATTTAATTTTTAAAAAGAAAATAATTTCTATTATCCTTTTAAAACAATTAAAAGTTTTAAATTTTTGGATTTTAATAATGAAAAATCATTTGTCCTAACTCAACGAAACGTTAGTTATAAAAGAATTTAAAGAGATCAGCTGATAATTTATTAAATATGTAAACAAATTTGAACCAGTATTAATAATCGAAAAGAAATAATATGAAGAAGAAGCTAAATTATTGAATTCGTAAGAAGATGGTTCAAAATTTCCAGTAAGATCATGCGATATACTCTTTACATTGCACCATTTTCTAATAAAAAACAAATAATTTTGAAAATAAATGAAATTTTTTCCCTAA
Organism: Argiope aurantia; assembly: GCA_026543865.1. Classification (NCBI taxonomy): domain Eukaryota; kingdom Metazoa; phylum Arthropoda; class Arachnida; order Araneae; family Araneidae; genus Argiope; species Argiope aurantia. The sequence continues at coordinate 357,337 of JAPMOR010112654.1, read as the reverse complement.
AGTTATCTTATAGAAACGTTGATAAAAATCCATGAATATATATCATGGAAAATAAAATTTAATCGTACAATCCAACAACTAATATTTATGTCCTTAAATCTTGCAAATAATACTTTATTGGAAACTGCAATTCAATAAAATTATGCAAAACATTTGGAATTAAGTTTTTGAATTTTTTTCATTTTCATTTTTAAATATTAGTACATTCGACTCAATTTTCTTTATGAAACTCGTTGATTTAAAACAAGATGAAATTTCATCAAATAATAAATGATTCAAACACATTCGTGTTCTGTTCACAATAACAAATTTTCAGATTTAAAGAAAATGTGCATTTTTTTCTTCAGCAGAAAATTTGATGTATTTTCATGTTCAAATGGAATTAAATTAAAAGTTTATTTTGTAACTCATTTATTCATTTCCTTCAAACTTAAATCATTATTTTGTATGAATAAATTAACCTTCTGTACATTAAATTATTATTTACCAATAAAAACACTTCAGCATTGAAAAAAAACTTTAATTGATCAATATCAAAATGTATTAGTTCCATCCTGATTAATTATTTAATACTTAAAACATCATACTAATTAATTATTTATTAATATTCACCAATATTTATTAATTGATATCACTCATATTAATTAATTAAAATCATTATTTATTAATAGTCAGGTCATTTTACTATGTGGTGAATTGCCATCTGTTGACATTAATCTAAGATGTCGATAATTAAAGCAGGTGGCACAAGATGGCATTACTGTGTCAATAAAAGTAATTTCTACTTTAAATATTTAGAATTTAAAAACACTTTTGCACTTTGACATTTTTTATTTAATTGGATTGATTTGAAAAAATAGCATGAGATTAATAATATGGAAGCAAAAGAATATCAAAACCCTATGATACTAATGATTAAATAGGCAACAGAAAAGGTGTGTTAATTTTATTTAAATATTTAAAGAAGTTGGGGAATAACAAATTTCTTAAGAAGTGGTAACTTTTTTTCTGTTTATGATGGATTATATTCAAATGACACCTTAAAGTCTTGACAGAAAACAAAGACCATTTCTCCAACAAAAATGTTACATAAAGAGAAATATCTTCTCTAAATAGTTTGCCGGTGAACTCACAACAATTCTTTTAAAATATCATAATTATTTAAACGACAACTTCCCTTATCGATTTCCGAAAACAATGTTTAACCTTAATAGAAAAAGTCAACATCCCTTTGTTTCCTCTAGAACATGTTGATGGAACAAACAAGCCAACAGACTTTTATCGAAAATGAATACTTCAAAACTGAGAAAGTAATTTGGATATTCATCGTTCACTTAAAGGAATTATCGACCCCGGAATTATTGCAAACACAGAGAGTTTTCCGCTAAGCTTTCTTCTGTATTTGTTCAACGGCACGGATAAAATCGATGAGTGCCGTTGAATGAAAAGAATCCTCCGACGATTTAAAATTATCCTTTGGGATTATATTTTTAAAAATCATCAAATGACAATGTGACGTAGGATTGAAACTACATAACTTTACTTAAATCTCCCAATTAATGCCTGCCAGGTTTAATTTGGCGTGTTTCAACTTGATCAATGCCATCTCTTTACGTTATTCTAAAGGGAATTTTTCTTCTTCTAAGTTTTACTTTATATTCCATTATTATGCAGGAGCGCTTTCTTTTTAGTTCCTGACTGCAATTTCACGACGCATTGGAAAAAAAAATCAAATAAACAGAGCTATTTAGTTCTCACTACATTTGGTATTTAATTAAATACGGGATGGGTTCTGTTTTATAATACTTAAGGATATCATTTGAAATCATTTTCTTTATTTAAATTAAGTTTTCATTTGATTTGAGATTGGTCGTGTATGGCTAGTTGAACAAATTTTCAATTTTATTTTCAAATGTTTTATTATTTCAAAAATAATCGCAAAATTATGTTGTCTGTTCTCTTTTAAAAACTAATGCAAATTTTTGGAAGATAATTGACATTTATTATAGATTATTCTAAAGAATTAAATTTTTGAAATTCTGAAATGATAGTGCGAAGTAGAATTAGTTTATTCACAGAAGAGATGCAAAACTGTAATGCCATTTACATTCGGCAAAATTATTTCGATGAGAAATGTTGATTTCTGAAAATATCCATTGCTAAATTTTTCATTTAACTATTATACATGAAATATTTTCTTTGCAATTTAGGAAAGAATTAATAATATTTGAAAAGAAAATAAATATCTTAAAAGATAAAAAATATGAAATATAATCGGAACGGATGACAAATACTAAATAAAAAATATTCGTTAGTAAAACTGGACAAAACATGGAAAATAATTAATTACTTAATTAATGGAAATGCACTGCATTATGGTATAAAATGCTTTGTTGAAGTAGCATTTATAATGAAAAAATATTAGACCTAAATGAGAGTCTGTGCAATAAAGAAAAAGATTATAGTATGTTATCTATATTTTACAAAATTTACCCACACAATACTACAAGAGTAATCAGCACATTCTGTGTTAACCCATTTTTTGCCGAATGAACATTAGACTATCATTTCTCCAATGGTATCGTCTCGAGAGTTTTTGTTACAAAATACTTCATCAGAGTCTAGAGGTTTTGTATCAAAAATTCGTAATATGTCAAATTAATCTTGAACACTAAATAAACTTGGAAATCCTTCTTCTTATTCTTCCTGGAGCATTTTTCTTGATAGTTTTCAAGTAATTACTTGAAGAGAACAAATATGTTAGAACATACATGTTTTCTAATTCCCCTGTTAATATTCCATATTTAATGCATATGGGACATTTGTTTTAGAAGATTAAAATTGTGGATCCGAGAAGTGCAACATAATTGTAGACAAAATTCAAATTCAAAATGTTTCGATTAGCCTATATATATATTACAGAAAAAAGTGAAATGTGAAAATAACAAGAGTAGAGTGATATAGAGTGAAAACTGAAAGGTTATAACTAGGTTTAACTAAAAAAATTATATTTGGTTACAACCTGTAACAAGGATTAACCAACCTATTCTATAAAAGGATTCAACCTATTCTACAGCTAATTGAAAACCATTCCATAATTTTTAACTACGGTCGAATAATAGGGGGGACATCTAAATCAACACAATCTGACCACTCTCCAAACGTCACACCACATCAACGAAAGGATGTTTCACCCTAATCATCAGATTAAAAGTGCATTAAACCCACATATTTGGCGAAACCTCAGTGAAATCATGTTTCGAAGGTGGATCATTCTGATCCCACCGTTGAAATCTTGCCAACATGCCACCATGACTCATATATTTGTTCAACTATCTGAAAAAAATAGATTACTAGCAATGAATTTTTAAAAAAAATCCTTCAACGATTAAAAATTATTATCTATGTTTGTATTTTTCAAGGTCATCAAATGACAACATAGTTCAAGATTGAAACAGTATAAATTTACTAAAAGTTTCCTAATAACACTAGCTAGATTTGATTTGTCGTTTTTCACTTAATCAGGGCCGTTTCCGTACACTACTCTAAAAAAACTTATCTTCTATTTAGTTCATTTTGCTTTACTTCCTTATATAGAAACATTTAATTTTAGCTTTTGATTGCACTTTGAATCAAAAGAAATTCGTGACGTTTAGAAAAAACTACAAAATATCATAGAGACATTTAGATATCTGTACATTAAACATTTAATAAAAAGTGATTTTTTCCTTTCTTTGAACTGTTGAAGTATATCACCTTAAATAATTCTTTAACTTAAACTAAAGATTTTATTCTATTTAGAATCACTAGCTTATTGTTAATTGGATAGAAAACCAATCAGATTTTCAGTCTTTCCTTTATTTACAAAATGTCTATGAAATTCTTTATTCTGTTTATTTCAGAAAGTAATTGAAATTCTTGGAAAAATATTCACAAAAATATTATTGATTTTTCGGGGAATTGCACTTTTAAGAGTCCTCAAACGATAAAATGCATGATTTTAGCTATTTAATGCTCCTTCTTAATGCCTGCCCGATTTAATTAGATATGTTTCACTTGATCAAAGCCATCCCCTTATTCTTCTCTAAAGGGAATGATTCTCGTCTCGAATTTTATTTGGTTTTTCTTTGTTATGTAGAAGCATTGGCATTTTAACTTCGACGGAAGAAAGATTTAGCTTATTCATGACATTTTGCAAAAAAAAAAAAAAAAAAAAAAAAACAGTATTATATAGATCTCATTACATTTAGCATTTCATTAAATACGGCATGAATTCAGCTCTAGAGAAATATCTCTTTCAATTTCTTTCTTTACTGATAACAAAGTAGTTATTTGATTCAGAAACATTCAGCCACAATGCATTGAATAGATGATCATTCTATTTTTCTGTCTTTTATTTATATAAAAAATAACTGTATAATTACGTCGGCGGTTTATTTCGGGAATTAAAAGGAATTATTGAGTTTATTAACGAACATTATAGATTATTCTGAGGAATTGCACTTTTAAGAATCATCGACTAACATCGTCAATCAGAATCTAAGTATCATAATGAATTTTGAGTTCACTGCGTATCGATAAATATTATTATGAAGCAGCATAAAAATTAATATTAAGCTACATAATATAGCTGAACATGATAAGCTCACTTACCAGATTTAATGAAGAGTGTTTCTCCCAATCAATATAATCACTCAAAAGGAAATTTGCTTAGTTGAATTTCTTTGTTTTGTTTGTGGCTTTTACTTTGTTTTGTTTGTGGCTTTTACTTTGTTTTCCCTTGGTATGTAGGATCCTTTACCTTCCGATTGCGTTTCAAATGTAAAATATAATGAGTGATATTCAGATTCAAATTAAACAATGATATTTAGATCTCATTGCATTCAGCATTTAATTAAACGCGGAATTTCTGGATTTGAAATCTTTCCAAGTATCAGTTTCAGCAATATTGTTTAGTTAAAAACCATATTGTTTTATTCATTTTGAGTTTATTCACTCAAAAGGAATTCAAAAAAAGGAATCCAATTTACTTGATTCGGAAAGAAATCTACTTTTTAAAAAAAGTTTATCATAAAAACAAACCATGATATTTTATTATCATTTGGGTTCGATATTTACTGATATTTGATAATAATCCCTTTGATGTGCTATTGATGTTAGGTCTCATATTTTGAGTGAATGATTTAATACTTTGCCTTAAAAATAACCTCAATTATATTACTTTATTGTTCTTAACATTTGCATCCTAAAATTCAAAATTTCACCAAGCTTTTAAGAGATTTCTCAAGTAAAATTTCAATGAAACGTTCATGATACGTTGTTCATTAAAAATTTGCAATTTTTAAACTGGCATGAAATTTTATTAACTTTAATATTTTCAAATAAATATTATTATAGATAAATGCATTTTTCGATAAATCACAAGATGATTGTGTGAAAAAAAATCTAACATTCATGAATTCAATTCCCGCAATCAATTGACAACTGAATGCTTAATAACTTTCGAGAAAAATAATAGGGATTAATAAAAGTTTATAATACGAACTGAAAAAA
>JAPMOR010112654.1:333684-351774 GCA_026543865.1 Argiope aurantia | reverse complement strand
TAATTACTTGAATTTTGAATTATTTAAACCTTTCGCATTAGTCAGCAATACTGGAGAAAAGCAAATGTATTCATTAGCCATTAAACACATAATTTTAACATTGACACAAAAAATGCATATCCCGACATATATTGGTCTCGGTTCAAGATACTTTATTTTTATCTCGTTTCCAGGCTCTTTATTTAAATATTTAGCAGAAAAAAATGCCAGTTACTTTCATTTCGTGTCTAATTCTTTGCGATCAAGGAGCGATCAACAGAAAATATTAAAGAAAAATCTGGAATCCTTTTTTCGACTACAATTGTTACAAGACAGGCGCCTTTATTTATCACCATCTTCCCCTCTTTTTCTTTTCGGTTCACGTTTGTTGGTCCCTCTTTGAATCGATTCCTTTTTTCTGAACCAATTCAAAAACATGCCAGACCTTTTGATGTCCCGCGAAAGACTGAATGCTTCTTTTCGACTATCTCGATAGGAAGAAAAATACACTATCAATGTTAAGCTAGCCCACAAGAGGCACTGCCATGCTTATTCAAGGTTCTATTCTGAGAAACACATATTTTTTTTAAGAATTTTATGTCTTTTGATGTATTTTGGAAGCACACTATTTACTCTCAAACAACCACACACAGAAATGCTTATATTTGTTAAAAGAATTCTTTTCCTAGTGCATTATCATAATTTGTTTCATCTGCATGCAAGGTTGGTACAGATGTTGTAGTTTCAAATCACCGAGACATAATTGCATAGAACTGTTAACTTTGTAAATGTATTCTAATAATAATAACTAAAATCCTGTAATAACTAACATGTACTACATTTATTCTCTAAACTGTTGTATATTAAAATGCATGCATTTGGAAAAAAATTCTTTCTTAGTTGTGCAGATGCAATATTAGAATTATTTTCCATTGCTTACCGGATTGGTTCAAATATTGTACTATCAAACTACCAAGATTTTATTATTCAGAAATGTACCTGATTTATTCTCTTAAAAACTACAAATAAAAAATTTTATACTTGTAAAAATTTTATTTTCTTGTAGGTGCAGACGCTACATCAGAATTGTTTTCCACCGCATACATGGTTGGTTCAGACGTTGCACGATTCATACATATTTTACAACGCAGAAACGATAGCTTTTAGGAATGCTCCTGTTTACCTACTAGATTTAATAATAAAAACTCTTACATCTTTTAAGTTTTTCTTTCCTGGATGTGCAGGTGTCAAGCATGAAGGATTTTTTTTATTTACAGGGTTGATACAGATATTGTACGATTAGACTCCAATATTTCATTATGCAGAAATGATAATTTGCATTATGGCATTCTTCATGCCTCTTAAACAATTATAATTAAAATATTTATAATTTTCAACTCCTTCATTCTGAGAACTATTGAAGTGTCAATATATCACTGCAATTTAAATGAAACATACGAATATACAGAACATATCTGTTTTCTGTCTAATCATCTGTTGCTAATTTGATATCCTTGCTCTCCTCTATCACTCGACACAAATCATAAAAAAGAAAATTTGTAATTCCCTTGGAATCTACCAGACATTCCCTCATCCTTTTTGACTACCAGAGATACCAGCCTCTTTTTCTCCCATTTTTCCACAAGAATCCAGGTTTTGAAAAATTATTTTAAAGATTTTATCCATCGACTCCCTAAAAATCCATCAATCATTGATTAATTTTCAGACCGCTGTAAGTATCACTTTTAATAAAGTCAATTCAACGTATGGCACAATGAGAGGACAAAAAGGCATCATCATCATCATCATAATGTACATTTTCCAAAATTCCTATCTCGACCCCGACGCTTAAAGGCTTCAGATTCGAAACTCAATTGCCCTGCATATCCGCTGTATATGTTGACCTGGAGTACATTAAATCTAAAGAAGTGGGCCAAAGGTCCTCCCGTTGGTACAGTATGAAAATTTGAAGAAGGGGCCAGGTGCCATCCTTGTCATTTGATATTGACTCAAAGTTGCGAGGCGCGCTATAAAACTAATCTGATTTTTCTTTCCAAACGGACGTTAATATAACTAAATTATAAACGTGAGATATATCAAAGAATCCAAAATTAATTTGGAAAGTTACATTCGTAATCAAAAATAGAATATACTTCCTTATGCAGAATCATAGCAGAAGAAATTTAGTTTATAATAAATAAAGAAAACTAATTTAATGCAATGCATTAATAACCAATGGAATGCAAATGCGGAAAATAATCTAATACACGTATTCATTTGAACATCTAAACATTTAAAATTATATTCTGATTTATCTGTGATAATTCCTAATAATTCTGACAAAAATAAATTTTAGGAATAAGGCAACTAATTAAATTTGAATGATTTTTAACACAGAAAAAATTTGATGCAATATTCAAGAATACTTTAGTTCCTTTTTTCACACAGAAATAAATCAAATACTAATTAATCAATGGAATATATATTAAATATATTATTTTATCTGTTTAAAAATTCAGAAATCTAAAAGTAAACAACAGTTATTAGTATCGTTATGCATTATGCATTACGATTTTATGATGCATGTCTGTGGGTAATTAATTTACTTTTTGAGTATCCCCCAAAAAGGGTCATCATCTCCTGGTGATTTTGTAGTCTTTATTTAGATTCCAGTCCTTTGCGCAGAATTTAAATTCTTAAATAAATTTATTTATTTCGTTTTTTAACCACTTTAAATGATTCAAGGAACGGATTACAACTTATTCCAAATCCCAAGTCTAGAAATATAACCAATTTCTTTTTTAAAAAGTAAGAAATATTGCATTTATATCATCATACATTTGGCTAAGCATATAACGAAACAGCAAGCAATCAGTGTATTACAATCAAAATAGCTTAGATTTCATTACAAAATTCAGATGGGGGAAAACTTAGATCATTTGTGTTGAGCATTTCCTTTTCATGGAAACTTAACTATCATTGGGTCCTATTTTGTTTCAAATTAAAATTTATTATCTGGTAATTTTACAATTTTGGTACATTTTTTTTGAAATTACTACTTTCTTAGGTCTTTATTTTTCATTTTTTACGAAAGCAAAGATTAAAGAAACAGAAATGGTTCAATAGTTTCGATAGTGCATCTTATAAAAATAAATATAAAGCATAAAATGTTCAGTTTCGTTTAATTAATGTCTCTTTTAGAAACCACATGAGGACGATTTCGGTACATGTTGTTTAGTTTTCAACCAACCAAAGATGAAAAAATAAAATAGCGCAATTACCGAATAACACATATCAAATGTGCCACGCCAATTTATTTTGAAATATGCTGTATATATTGGAAGAAGAAGGAAAATGGTAATTCTGCTGAACATCACAAGTAAATAAGTAGCCCTGTTTATATCACAAGTAAATAGGTAAATGTCCAAAAATAAGTGCACATTACGTTTGTCACATGATTGTGGCATCACATAAATTAACCCCGCAGGTGCCGCATACTTGTTGTGTCATATGACACAAAACTCGACAAGTAAAGTTGAGTTACAAGAATTATTGAAATAAATTTTCATTCTTGGCTTGTTTCAGTAAATTTCGTTCTGAATACTAGAATATTATTTTATGTAAATATGTTTGCATATTGAATATTAAGTGCCTTTTATATTAGGTGAAATTTCAGCGACCCGCATTATTAGTTATTTATTTATTATTATTAGTTATTTATTTATTTTCTTATATATTAAATTTATTATTCATGGTTAACTGCTAATATTCTCAAAATTTTGATCTTATTATCCAAAAAAAAGAGTTTTATCTTGTCACAAAGTTATTGAAAGAAGTCCAAGAAAATTCAGGATCTCGATTGTTTGTTTGTAAGCCCAAGAATAAAAACATTTTTTTTTTGCGAATTAAAAGCTCCTTCATAATCTTTTTTTAATCACAAGAAACGGCGCATGTATTCAGAAAAAGTATGCAAAGACATAAGAAACGAAAATAACAATAAAAAAGCGGCCTTAATAAGGAAATAAGACATCTTTCAATTCTTCCTCGACAACAAAAATCGAAAATGAAATGGATTTCCAATGGACAGAAGTAACTCGTTTTCTGAGAGATAGAAATAATAAAGGAATAAATTTCAATTATTATTCGATTCTCGAATGATCAAATGCCAACAAATATCAGTGTAGTACTAGAAGAGAGGACATTCGACTTAATTTAATAAATAATAGTTAAAAAACCCATGAAATGACAGGATGCTAATTTTTTTTATTTCTCATCATTTCTTGATTAAAATCATGAATAATTCAGGTAATTTTGAGAGGATGCGAAAAAATGCATGAAATGGGTAGCTGAGAAGGCCTTTTTTTCCCTTTCACCTGGGCTGATTCGTTTTTAATCTTCGATGAATTTCCAGTGCGCCATTTATTAGTATGACCGCCATTTGATGCACGCCTTTCAATGCAAATTCTTTTGGTTAAAAAAGATAATAGGATTCAATTTAATTTTAATTAAGAGTAGGGGATGCATCCAAAATGCATTAGGAAACCAGAAAAATTACATTTTCTCTTGGGAATTATTTTACTATATGGCTTCTGTTCATGCCATTAAAATGAATTAGCAAAAGAGATAAATCTGCGGTTTAACAAATTAGCAGTATGAAAAATTGTTATAAGTCGTTTCACACATTGTAAAAATTATATTTCAATCTGAAAATCGAATGCTTAAAATTCCCTTAATATTTATGCTTACAAAATTAATATTAGAAAAAAAATATTACAAATAAAATATTTAATGTTTTAAGACTTTGGTGTATAAATTTAAAAAGATTTTTATGCGCGCAAATTTTACATAATTTAAGAAAAATATTTTATAGTTTTCTGATAGTTAGTCCACTAAAAGTGATCAGTTTTTCATGTAATATTTAGTTTAATAATGGATTTTATAGTGCAGGATGACTATAATTACAATAAATATGCTTAGATTTCAATTATAAAGAATGTACTAAAACAATCATAACAGTGTGTCATGTACATACTATTTGAAAGCCATAGGGAATCAATTTTATAAAATAAGAAAAAGTTTATTTTTCACTAACAAATGCAGATCTAGATCTTTCGGTTGAATTTGCAAGTAAAACAGATTTAAGAACTAAAAAAGGATCATATTATGCCATGAAGTAAAATTTTCACATAAAATATTACTCAATGTAGTTGCATTTCATTTTTTCAAATGCAATTAAATTTTTAGTTATTAGAAATTCATTTATTGATTTTACAGATCAAAAATTACTTTTTTTACAGGGTGCGGTAGAAAATCCCAGACGAACAAATTTTAATATCACTTGATTAAAAATTAATAAATTAACAAAATATAACAAGTAATAATAAGAGTAGACTTTTACTGATAAATAAATTTAATTGGTTTCAAAGTGGCAGTGATGCAGAGGCGCAAACGCGTATTGAAATCTTCATCAATGGGCCACAGGTCATCTTCCTTTAATCTATCCCATTCCAGCAGAAGACATTGCTTTAGAGAGTCCAAACTTTTTGCCGTTTAGTACAAACAATAGACTCCAAAATGGACCATACAGTTTAATCATGGGATTGAGATTCGGCGAGTATTTTGCCCATTCTCCAGATGATATCCCGTCCAGAAAATGTTCCTTCCACCCCTCTTCTGTCTTTTGAGCCCTGTGAGCTGATTCACAGTCTTGTTGAAACTCCCACTTTACGCTGCCGAAGCTATTATATTGCCGACGGAAATATAGCAGCTTCTAGAATGTCCCACTAGTACACTTTTTGAATTATTTTAGCTTCCGCATCTACAAAAACCAGAGACGTTTTGCAGCTTTCGGAAACTTCGCTTCAGACCATGACCGACTTTGGATTTTTGCGATGTTCACCAATTGCTTATGCGATGTTCACCAATTGCTTAAGTGCTTGGTGCGTCTACAGACCAGATCCTATAGTTCTAGGAGTTACGAACTTTTGGACGGTAAAGAGATTCTCATTAATGAAAACGAATCTCTCTCAGTTCTGACATGTGACCCGTTTCAAAAGTTTTTGGTGTCTTTGAAGGCGCATGAGTTTGCTTTTTCAATGAGAAGCTGAACTTTCTGGACCTTAAAAGGCTGCAGTCCAAGCTCTGATTTTGCCACTCGTTGCTCAGATTGTTCTCTTATTTCCAGTTCACGAGCCATCTTTCTCATGGGAACCTCCGAATTTCATTGAACTCGCGTTTTTATAACCTACGGTTATTAAAAGTGTTCACCGTACGTTTTAGTTCACTTCATGGACTTTGACCATCATTGCGAAACTCTTTGAAACTATAGATTGCATCAGGCACTATTTGCAGAGGCACATTAAGCAAACGAACGACTTCATACTGCTCGTTTTCCAGCTTTAAAATAACACATCTTATGCTTGGCATTGTAAAAATCCAAAAAATAAGTACATGAACTAAAAGATACATTATAAAATATGTTATAATTGAAGTGGTAGACAAAAAGAAATGAAAAAAATTAAAAATAAATGAATTAACTTCTATTCTATGATGTAATAACTTTGTCCGGGTTTTTGTGTCGCACCCTATACAGTTTTGCTTTTTTTCATTTCATAATTTAATTTCAAATTTTTCCAATATATCTTCCTCACTCATTTTGTATTACATTCCTTCTCGACTGCAGAATGAAACTTTTCTCTACCCATCTGTTTAACTTGCAATATTATCAGGGGACTTTAAATGTGCTTAAATGTCAACATTTCCAAACCTCCAAGCATGTTTTAAATGAACCTTGATCTTGAAATCACAAGGACAAAAATGTGGTGCAAATAAAATGTTGCATATCCACATTCATCGAGCATTTTACAAGTTGCAAACAGTCAGAACTAGAAAAAAAAGCAAATGAAGCTTCGTAGTAATATTTATACATTAAAATATTCATTACATTTTGCTAAATCTCGTGAAGCAGATTTCTAGTCTTTTTTGAGTTAGTCAAGATGTTTTAAATGAATCTTCAACCGAAAGTCCAAGAATTAGAATCGGGTAAATAAAATGTTGCATACCCACATATTTTAAGTTTATTTAAGTTTTATAAGTCTTTTTTAAGTACAAACAATCAATCGAAAGAATCCCTTTTGTCTCTGCTAAAAAACATTTAAACTATTTTTTCTTTCTTTTTAAATTAAATACTCGTATTCTACACAGTCTATGCACAATAAATGAAAAAACTAGAAAGAAAGACACATTAAATTATGCTTTGTATTTTGACCCTATTTATATAAATTTCTTTTTACATTTCTTGACTGTTTTTCTTTAAATTTTAGTCTGCTACTAATAAAATCTGCTACTAATAAAAATTTTTAAAAAGCAATACCTAACGAATTTTGGCATGTGAAAAAATAGAAGAATATGTGTTAAAATAATTGTTTTGGAAAATATTTTAAACTTTAAAAAGTAAGTGTTGGATTCTTTTTCATTGTTTTTGTTAAGAAAAACACACTATTTTATCGAAAACAGTCGGTTTCATCTTTTTCAGAATACCTAGAGGAGAAAACGGCTCTCCTCTTAAATGAGTCTCAAAAAGGCATAATTGTCACCTTCAAAAATGATAGAAAAGATGTACGGGAGATTTCCCGCCAGCTACATATCTGTCCAAAAATTGTTTCGAATTTCCTAAGAAATCCTAGTAGTCAGGGGACAAGAAAGAAGACTGGCTTTAAAAAAATGATGCATCTCATTCAAAGGAAAATCATTCGAGAACTAAAGAAAAACAGTTGAAAGTTTTATTAAACCTCAACATAATGCAGGCAGCAATCATTTTTCAAGAACTACAACTGCATAAAATTACATTTAAAAAAACTGCCTGAAATTACATAAAAGAAATTACATAAGAAGTTCGTATTCAGTAAAAGGAAACACCAACCTAAATGGAGTACAAGACACACTAAACACCGATTACAGTAAACTAAAAGCCACAAGTTCTGGAGTTCATAATGGGCCTACTTTATATTTTCTGATGAGAAAAATTTAATTTATACAGTTCAGACGGCTACCAATACTTCTTATTGTGTACAACCAACCACCCGACCAGCACTGAACGAAGCAGAATCAATTAGGCTACCAATAGTGTTGGTATAGTCTCGATAACAAAGAAAAGACTTATTATACAAGACAGATGGGAGGAGGAAGTTTAATGGCTTGTTTGGTATTCAGTTTCAAAGGAAGAACCAGCCTAACATTTCTGAATGACAGACATAAACACGCCGACTATATTCATGTTTGAATTCAAATCTCCTTCCTTATGGCTTAGAGCTAAGAGGAAGTGAATAGAATTTTTTAACATGGAGGAGCATCAATTTGCTCAGCTAATTGGATTAAAAATTGTTTTGCAGAAAACAATGTTTTGATTTTGTCCCGAGCTGCTAAAAGCCCAAATCTCAACTCTGTACAGAACATATGGGCAAGGATTGCAGGAAAGGTAAGCAGTTTGAATCTGTAGTTGTGTTTCGGAGGGCTTTGAATGAGGAAAAAGAAAATTTTTGTCAAACAAAAATTCAAATTTTTTATGATTCGATACCATACCGAATCTTTGAAGTAATCAAAGCCATAGATGGAAAAATTCCCGACTAATACGACTTTTATTTGGTCTACTTTTTTCACACAGTATGTGTAGTCAAAACTGAATTTTTATTGTAATTGATTTGTAATTTTTTAGTTTCAAATTTCAGATGTATTTATCTGGTTGTCAATAGGTCTTTAAAACTTTATTCATTAAATAATTCTGAAAAAATTCGGTACTCTTCATTTATCTAAAAAACAAATCTTGTATCCTATTTTTTTCACATAGTGTACAGTTTTTCCCCGGAGCATTCGTTGTAATTGAGTTGTTAACATTTACGCTTTCAACACGAGCATCTCGTCTTTGTACTCTGGTTATAACATGTTTTACATTTTTTTTCTATTTTTATTTAGAAATTATCCAGTGCAAATTGATGCCCTCTTTATTTAATGGCGACTCTAATTGCTAATACAAGAGAACACTGCGGCATTTAAAAAATATGGCTATTTTCAGGATTATTAAACTTCAGAGACTAATTGCTCTTCAAATGAATTTAATGTACTATTTAAAATTAATTTATATATTAATGTAATTTTTCAATTTTTGATTTTATTTAAATTTTAATTTTCTCATTCTTTTACTCGTTCAAAGATGTAAATGACGACATTAGCTCAAACGAGGTAAAACTTCATTTTTGTGTTGTGTTGTGACTTAAGGCACGAAGTACTTTTTGTAGTTATTTAAATAGTTTTTACGAAATTATTTACCAACCAATTCTTTCTAAAGGGTGTAATATATTATGATTTATTTTGCGACTTTTGTTAATTCTTCACTTAAATTTTTGGCAATTTTATTTAGAAACAAAGGAAACCTAATATTTCTCTTTATCTAGGTCTGATAAAGGTTTAGAAAAAATGAGAAATATCTTATTTTTCAATTTTGTTGTTATAAGGTAGTCATTAAAGAATGTTGTTTATAAGTAGATAGGGAAAATACTTAATAATAGATTATTGGTATTATTTGTTATATTATTGTATTGGTATTATTGCATATTAATTCAAATGTTTCGCTATCTCAAATCGATATATAGTATTATTGTTTATCTTATGAGTTATCCTTTTTGCTTTTATAATTTTGTATTCTTTTACATCCGATTTTCAATTTTCAACCGATATTTAACTGGTATAAAAATCAATAAATGTAATCAAATCAAATTATTCTGTACTTTCTGTTTTTCAAATGAAGCACGAATTTCTTGTGATGAAACCTGCGTTCTGAATATGAAAATAGATAATAACTGTCTTTTTAAGAGATACTTCCCTTGTATTTCTAATCACTTGCGTTGCATTAAATATTATTTCAATTTGTACCAGTGTAAAATTGTAGAAAATCTGATGCGTTAAAATGTTTTTCCACGCATTTTTAACGAGTTCAGATTAATAAATAAAAACAAGAATGATACTATAAAAATCTCTCAGTGATAAACTGATAAAACTAAACTGATTAAACTGATGTTTTAATAAATTAAAGAACAATCCCATTGCTTTTTTTTAAATCACGGAAGCCCTTTAGTTAAATCGAGCCATTTTTTTAAAATTCAGCCATAAGTTTTTCTACAACTCAAGTTTAAAGTAATACTTCATGTAGAGTCACCCAAGACACAATCTCTCTTTTCCCAAAAAAAGTAACACTTAAAGAATAAATTATTCTTAGAACTACGTAATGCACCTAGTTAAAGAGTTTTCCCACCTCCGAAGTGACACTACTAAGTTTTTTTATGTGCATTACATAAGGGAAAGTAGCAGGGAAAATCGCTACACCTGATCTCCACAAAGGAATTCTAGTAATGCCACCTGAGCAACCCCTGAAGGCACGGGTCTGACACAAGAGTAAGTGATGCCCCGAGGGGTCACACTGTCGTTCTAGTAATTAACCAACTCCAATTGGAGCGTCGAGTTTCTCACATTAACAGTTCCACGCAATCACATTATTTTCCTCGTTAGCATCTCTTGGGTATAACCGCAAAAAGCTAGGAGGGCTAATTTTTCCTCTCTTCGCTGCATCAGATCAGTTCATCAGTTGTTTTTACACGTCTGACGATGAATGATTTTTGAATTGGGCAGTAACATGAAAACTTTATTCTTTGTTTTTATGTACAGAAAAATTGGAAATTTCATACGTTTAACGAGGTTTGAGGAAAAAGGCATTCGAAATATTTTTACCAAAATATCCATATTTAGACCAATAATTATTTTTGTTTTCAAAGATAAAAAATGTTTAAATGAGAATTCTGGGCTCTCAGGTATTTGTTTATTTAATTAAATTATTATGCTACTGATTTTTCCGGTATCCAACCATTACCGGCTATTAAGAGATTCCACATAAGGGACGAAAATGATGGCCCTGTGTTGAAGAAAAATTTTCAACAGAAGCATTCTTACTTCTAAGCAGAAATGAAGCAATTTCTATTCTGTGATTTCTCCAGGAAGCTGACTCAAATTTTTTCAATACAATCTTTCTCCAAATAACACCTCCACCTGAAACAAAAATGATTCATATTAGTTTCCTATTAGCCGTGAAAAATAATAAATATACTCAACAAGTGAATTTATCTGTATGGAACTACTCTATATAAAAGTTCAACGTGGAATTTATTTTTTAGCAAAAAGTCAGCAAACATTATTGGTTGTGAAGTTTTCAAAACAAATATTTGAAAAAATAATTATTTCTGAATTTCTTAAAGCATAAAAGTGTGGATTCATTATTTATTATTGGTCTACATGAAGTACTTGCATATTAAGCGAATAATTAAGTTTATAATTGAATATCCGATGATTTCATTTCAAACGGAATATTATTTTTTTTTATTTCGTATGTCATTCAATAGACATGAATTCGAAAATTCGAAATAACGTCTTGTGTTTGAAACAAATTCAGTATTGAATTAATAATTTTTAAGTGATTAAAATATATTTCACATAATTTTAAATCCACATTTAAAACCAATTTTCTTGAGGTAAAAGTTTTATTTTATAAATAAAATTTCAAATCATGCTTGAACTCTCCAAGACTAAAATTTTGCGTTTAATTTTTAAATGTACAGAAGATATGACATTTATTATTTCATACTCTAGACAATTTATTTCGGTTCGGAACTCTTTGCTGTAAATATATTTGAAATGAAATTTTTCATTTTATAGAGAGCTGTGGTATTCGTATACACAATTTCAAAAGTATTTGTCATCTACCTCTTTTTGTGGTTTTTGAAATCTATTTTACATCCTGAAGATGGCGAAGAAAATAATTTTTTATCTTCTGGGCTACGAAATAAAGACACATCTCTTGACAATTATGTTAATAGGAACTAAAAATGGAGTTTTCAAAGAAGTAAATTTTTAATTTTCAATCATTTTGATTTTTTTACGCTCTTCTGCATGTAATCAGAAAAAAATGATTCATTTCTTAGTTTTACCCCCATAAGTTAATTTACAATTCAATGTTCATATTTTAATATAAAAATGTCGCATGTTTAAATACTAATATTTAAAATGTTGAAGTTTTTTCTGTACATATTCAAACCGAAATTAAAATAGTTTTGTTAAATAACTAATATAAAGGCTTCCTCAATTGCGATGAATTTTATATGATATTTTTGTAAAGAAATTGATGTAGTATATTCTATCTTACTCTCTTCCCGTTTCTCTTACGTTGATTTCTCAGGTGTTTCTTCTTTCATTAAATAAAATGTAATGATGTGATTATGCCTATTCGTAAATGAAAGATAGTAGTTGAGTAAACATCCGTTTTTATTTACCAACCTCAAGCTGGATTAGTAAATAATAATCAAATAGCTCCAACGTAGTCTTTTCGTGTTCTTATGATACATGTAAATTTAGTTTTGAAATCCATCGCGCAGGATCCAGGTCGGAAAAAGACGTGACAGATTCCAGATAACAAACGCAGTTTCTTTTATCATGTGAGTGTAACGCCAAGTGAATGATCTACTCTCTGATGTGTCACTGGTTATTCTTAGCAATATAATAAATTTGACAAATCGGAAAACATGCTTCAGTGACATTCAAATGTGTACCAGTTGGAACAAAAGCTTTAATATAGTATGGTTTATGCTGCACGGCATCCGAGTCTTGATTTTATCAATAATTAGTTCTGTGTGAAAATAGTTGCTGGTACATAGAATAAAGGGTCTGCTGAAATGTCTTTCTCGAAGTTAAAAATCCGAATTTCATCCCAAACGCCTTCAAAACAAAGCTTAGTGGATTTGAACTGTAGGATTTTTAATCTAGGCAAACGATATTATGTTGCATACTTCAAGATTTTCAATCACGACGAAAGATAAACTTGAGACGGCAATATTTCGTGCCAGAACAGAAATAAATATGACAAATCAAATCTGTTAGTCTTTTTTCAAAGCATATCTTCTTCTTTAGAAAAACAAATCTTAATTCATTTATAGAGGGAGCTATGTGAATTAGGCATAAACATGGGTTCGAAAAGTATGAGAAAAAAAGTATATTAATGTGTGACTTTTAATAGGTAATGTTGGCGTCTGTTCCCTCCTTTTTTGACTTTCTATCACTGTTATTTGATATAGCAAAATAAACAAATGCTGTAATACAGATACATTCCATTAAGTTCTTGATGAGAACATGTCCTAACCTCAATAACATCCTTTTTTAATTTTAGAAAATTTTCAAAATTTCAACTTTTAAATTCAAACGCTTATTTTGATGAACAGATTGGAATAAAACAAGCCGCAGTTTTGAAAAAATCCTACAACTAGAAACAAATAGCATCAGGGAACGATGTGATTTTTACATCCGTTCAAGTAGAATGAGCAATGGGTTTCTTTTTACATACCGATTATTTAGCTTAAGACTTTAGACATTTCAAAACGGTGGTAAATATGTCTATGTATGACATCTTTATAACAACAAAATTTCTATAAATTTTGTATGGCTGCATTTAAAATATTGGAATTAAGTATTATCGATGCAACTAACGTTAAAGAATGCTATAAACCATGGTATTTCCTATAAATCCACCTGTTGGTTGTTAAACTATCAAAAATATACACAGTATGAGGCTTACTGCCCAGCCTGATCGATTTCTGGGGTTAGAGAAATGGTCATTCAGTATAATACAATTGATACGTCACCTCCACAAGTGTATAGTGTCACTTTCGAGTGCTTCTCATATTCCCCAGGAGCATCCCACCGATCAAACCATTGAATGCGAGGAGGAGAGTGGTATGATTAACGATGTGAAGCGATTATAGCAAATGTGTAAGAAATGTTATAGGAAGGCTTCTAGTTGCTCAAACTGAATTAAAAATATTGTTTGTGAATAAATCCCTGTGCTATAAAATTATTGTTGCTCATTTACTTTAGAGTGAGAAAACCACTTTAGTTAAAGTGCTCAAAAATATTTTAGCAGAATAAATTGTTCTCATAAAAAAAAATTCTAATCTCACTAGAAATTTATTATCCGTTTTGAAATTGCATTTTGATCCTTTTTTGTTTCGTTAATATCTCTCATGCGTATTAAAAGGAGTTTAAATTTGGTAACCTTCATTATATTTGAGGTTTTAAAATGGTTTGGGGTAAATACGAAAGACGCAGTTTTTATTTTGTAAAATTTGCATTACAATTTTTGAATACTTAAAGCTAATGTTTACTACATCCTGTGAGAAAAAAAATTATTAACACGATTCAATTTGTTAACACCTCTAATATAATTTTTCCTTTCTTTATATGTTTATTCAACCTAAAGACAAAGCGTTCAATATTCCACAGTCCTTCCTAGATCTACATAATATTAATGAAATTTATTTTTATTTCAGTGGTTTTGAACTAATTTTTAGTTTCCGATTGAATTAATTTTTTTTTCTTCTTTTTTGTGATATTTTCAAATACAAAGAATGAATTATTTATTTTTTAATATTTTCAATTATATTTAAAAGCAAATGCATTGTAAATTAGTTTATTCCATTATTTTTGATTCAAAGAATACTTATTCACACCTTTCTAAATAAATTACTTTAAATAAATAAATAAAATAACAAAGCAAATAATAATTTTTGTTTGCAAATTAAATTTAAATATAAGCAAGAATAAAATAATAGAGGTAACTGATAATGTTGCAGTAAAATTAATAATTTTATAAAATGGGGGAAATATAAATTTCTATAGGTTTTCATAACTTTACAATATTAGTCTTGACGATAATTCTATTTCAAATGCTAATAAACAAATTTTTAAATTACGCCTTTCTGGTAATTTTGGAAGAGTAGCATTCTACTTTTATGAACTTTCGAATAGTAATTTTAGCCTTCAATTTTTATGTGTTTAGCTGACGAAATATCTATTTTCAAAACAATACCGAAATTTCAGAGTAATAATTAATGACTAAACATCAGCTATTTCCATGTGTTTAATTTTTTAACTAATTTCTCTATTTCGTTTGTCAGTTTAAAATAATTTATTTTCAATCCGGATATTACCATTTAAAATGGTACTGTACTTAAAACAATGAATGAAGCGATAAGTTGAGAAAATAAAAATATCACAAAATACATGAAAACATTTATCTTCAAAAGTAATTCACAATTATCGTATTAATATATGACAATCGCGCATGTGTGTGCGTCTCCAGATCTTAAAATCTAATGCAGTTAAGCATTGCTGATTTAAAGGATAAGATGCTTTTAAATACAGGATTGTGTGGTGAAATATTTTCCCTTAGAATAGAATATATCATTATCTATTTCATTTCCTAATAAATTATTTTGATTTTCTACAGTTTTCACTCGTCCAGTTTATTTGATTTATTTACTTTTCAATTCATTTTTGGATATATGCACATTCACTTTTCATCTCCCTTAAACCTGTTTACTATA
The DNA here is from genome assembly GCA_026543865.1 of Argiope aurantia. Lineage (NCBI taxonomy): Eukaryota > Metazoa > Arthropoda > Arachnida > Araneae > Araneidae > Argiope > Argiope aurantia. The sequence continues at coordinate 336,322 of JAPMOR010112654.1, read as the reverse complement.
ACTTTTTTAATTAATTAATTGTTACTGTTCACATTTTTTATTATTAGGATATTTACAAAAATAATAAAAGAGTAAAATATATGAGAAATTTCAATTGAATATTGGAGCGAGTCTAGCCAAGTTATGGAATTAGCTCCTTTAATTAAATTTCATTCGCTTTGTTTATTTTTGGAACTAAAGGATATTTAAAGCAACATTTAAAAGCATCATAAAGCAACTTTTCTCTTTTGTTACAAGAAGTTTATTCAATAAAGTCGCAAAACATTTTTTTTCAAAACAATATTTTAGACGTTATTAAGAACACTAATGTTCAAGGCCACTTATTTCTTTAAAGAATATGCATTTTAAAGTAGAAAACATATCCAATGATATGGAAAAATAATTGAATGTATGAAACTGATTTGTTATTTTATATATATTATTGCACATTTTGATGGATACAGGTCTTTATTCTATTAAATGGTAAGCTAAATCATAAGGTACAAGTTATTTTACACTTTCATAAGCTTCAACGATATAATTCGTATTTTAGGAAATAATAGATTTCAGACTTCACCAGGGATATAAATAGTTCAATATCCATAAATTTAACGCTATACTCAGATTGATTCGCAGTATTGAAATTTCATTTCTAATTTTTTTTTTCTTAACCCTCAATTTTCCATCCAGTATCACCATGGGTTTCCAAGGGCAACAGAAAATTCTACGAGATAGCTCCTGAAAATAATCGAAAAAACATACAGAAAGATAGGAGATGTACTTTGCATTAACCTCAGCTTTTTCCCATCCCAAGTCAATTGCTATAGCCGATGTCACGCGCCGTTGATAAAACCAATGTTCCATGAGATCGAATCTAAACATTGGATTTCTCTTTCTGCTTAGTTATTCTGATATCTTTAACCGAAAATTTTACATTTAGATTGTGATTAGATTCAGTTTCATAAGCCACATTTTGATTTGCTTTCATGAGAACATGATTAAACTTTTACCCGGAAAAAAGGAGGAAATTAGACCTGTTCTAATTTTTTAAAAAATGAACCATTCCTGAAGTTTAGTATTAATCATTTTTCTTCTAAAATTTAATATTAATTAAGAGTTCTAAACTTATTAAAATATTGCATTATCATTTTGAGTATCAAAGGTCAGAATTTCTATGTGTATAACTTCAGCGATTTTTTTCACCTTAAAAGTTGTTTTTTTTTTATTTTGAAGAACTTACATTTTGAGTCAATTTAGAAGGGTTTCGCCACAAAAATAACGTTCTTTTATTTCTGAAACATAAATTATCATTTAAATAAAAAAAAAAATTAATGTTATTGAATCAATCAGAAAAAAGAAGTTAAGTGGTCAGTAGAGTTTATTTGCATTTGAAAAGGTGAAATGAATGAATGTTTAAAATGATGAAACCATGGTTGGAAGGAATTGACTTGTTATAAACTATTTACTTCATAATTCGTTATGCTAAACATAGAAGTTAAAAGTAGAAAAGTTCTGATCTCTACTGAGCCATATACAAAAGAAATGACACAAAATATTTAAAATATTAAAATATCTGTCCTTCATTCTCTTTCCACTAGAAATAAATGTAATTTTCTATTCTTTTATGACTTTATCATACAAATAAATAAAGTATCTGCAATACAACCAACTTAAATAATTTTAAAATTTTAATTAAACTTCTGAAATAAAAACAAAATAACAATTGTAGTTCTCGCTGAATTCTGTACCTTATGTTAAATGGCAAATATTTACATATATGTTTAATTCATTTATTTAACGATATAAATAGCTTTATTCATTCCATTTCAACTTTTTCCTTCTAAATATTATATTGTATTTTAAAATCGTACTGATACATCAGCAATAAACGCATATGAAATTCATAAATTTAATATATATATATATATATATATATATTACAGATTCAACTGATTTGACCCATTTCCTCTCCATATTATCATCCAAATTCTACTTTGCATTTTGAGATGTTATTAATATAATTTCAATGAATGAGTCTGAATTTCATATGTAATGGAGCACTGTCAGAAGATTCCTCCATAGCGGACAGTTATGAAGTGAGCTGAAATTTGATGGTCCGTAAAGGTATCAGCAGCAATCTAGGCGCTGTAGGGGAAGCAATTCACCATCGTCACCTCAACTGCTAAATTGGGAGTAGGATTGACCAAGGTATCAACGAGCCTTAGGCGAATTTCGTGGCTGTAACAGCTCGACCATCAAGAGCGTCAATGGAAATTCTCAGACGCCCATGGCATTTGGCTGCGCTTTTGGCGACCAATGTCTGATAGATTGGCCGACAGTTCAGTCGCATTCAGCCATGAAAGCGCTCGCTGAAGCATCACGCGGTTGCCATGGCAACTAGTCCAGACACAGCTAGCGAGAGATGCTGCTGACGCATCACAAAGTTTGAAGGTAGCGAAAGTTTATTAAATGCAGAAATGGGCCCAAAATTTTGGCGGGTCTAACGATATTAGGGAAGGTAATCGCATTAATACAAATCCATGGTAATTTAGAAAGATCTGGACAAATTATAATTGAAATTTTAATAGAATTTTAAGAATGATTCTGTTTTTGATATATATATATATATATATATATATATATATATATATATATATAT
>JAPMOR010112654.1:209346-327145 GCA_026543865.1 Argiope aurantia | reverse complement strand
CTTTGCAACCTAAGATATTTCACAGATGCTTTTGTTGATTTAATTGCCTTTTTTATTACAATTTTTTAAAAATTAGCATAAACACATTCTAATTATTGAATTAGAATCTATTTTTTTTTTCCTTGAAAGAAATATTAAAACTAATTAAAAAATAAAAATCAGTCTACATAGGAGAGAAAATCCAGTTTTTTATAATACTTTGAATATATATATATATATATATTAATTCTTTAGCCACAAATCCTAATTTTAAAAATATTAATTTACGCCAATCCCGAAGATATAGAAAAACGTTTTTAAAGATAAACTCTATCGAATTATCTTTCAACATAATTTATTCATTACTCAGTTTTTATGCTCCAATCGAAGTTATATTTAGCATAATTCTATAAATGGAACTTTTTCTTAACTTTATTAAACGGGTGTCGATTAAGTATGTTGTCAAAAGGCTATACTGAAGAGTCGATAATTTAACAACGAATTGACAGCCGTTTCTTGAAGAGGACATTTTTTTTCTTCTTTTCTTTTTTCGTACTAAAGTCATATCAAACTTGCTCGTGATAAATAAACAATGCTGCTATCCGAATATTCTAATTTGATATAAAACAGGAATAATATATTATAAAAAAAGCTTTTAAAACAAGATTTTAAATTGTATTTAAAGGAAAAAATATTTATATATTAAATTTATTATTTTAAAGAAAAATATTTATTTATTCAAAAAGACAGATGTCAAAACAGAATAAGTGTGAGATACTCATAAATAACATTTCGATACAAAATGGATTTCTAATATCATTTATAATGTATTTAATTAGCAATGAGTTTTCTGAATATTTATTTCTCATCAGGTTTCCTGTAACTTAATTTCTTTATACACTGGTGTGCAAAACTTAAGCAACAATGCAAATTTTAAGCAGATAGCCATGAAATTGCAGAAAAGGAGTTCTTGCAATCAGTACAATGAACACGTAATTCAAGAGAAAGGTCATGCGTATGCAAATATCAGGAACAAAACGTCACAGGCGACGTGAGCGTACGCAAAACACGTGCGGAAGGCGCGCGCAGCTCAACACTACAATAAAAGGAAGGTCGGAGACGCAATTAAAGACATTCGCTGCAAGTGCACGTGAGTTAATTCGTGAAATATGGCTAGCAGAAATCACCTGGACGATTTCACACGTGGAAGAATGATCGGAAAGCTAGAGGAGGGGCGTAGTGTGACCAGTGTAGCTGAAAAGTTCGGAATCAACAAAAGTGTCGTTTCGCGCTCTTGGAAAGCCTTCCAAACCACAGGGACAGCTATGAGAAAGGTTGGTGGTGGACGCCCCAGGAAAACAACTGCAGTGGATGACCGAAATATCGTCCTGCAGGCGAAAAGAACCCGAAACCAGTCAGCAAGCACCATTGCTCAGCAACTGTGTGCAGCAACGGGGCGACAAGTGTCGCGTTTTACTGTGTCCAGACGCCTTCACAAAGCTGGCCTATTCGCCCGCCGTCCTGAACGCTGCATCCCTTTGACAGTTTCCCACCGGCGGCACCGTTTAGAGTGGTGCAGGGAGCACAAAAACTGGACATCACATCAATGGAGTCGTGTCCTCTTTACAGATGAGAGTCGTTTTAGCGCCACAAGCGATTCCCAACGCCAGTTGATTTGGAAAGAGGTCGGGACACGGTTTCATCCCAGTAACATCACGGAAAGAGACCGTTTCGGTTGTCCTGGAGTTGTCGTCTGGGGAGGCATTATGATGAACGGGCGGACTGAGCTCCACGTTTTCGACAGAGGTTCTGTAACTGGAGATCGCTATTGTCAGGAGGTGATTCTTCCCCATGTGCGTCTGTTCCGAGGTGCCATTGGATCAGACTTCGTTTTTATGGATGACAATGCACGGCCACACAGGACTCATGCTGTTGAGGAGCTCCTATAAAGTGAAGATATCACTCGAATGGATTGGCCGGCGTGCTCCCCTGATTTAAATCCGATAGAACATGTCTGGGATGCTTTGGTGAGAGGCCTTGCGGCACGATTACATCCTCCTGGGAACACCCGACAACTTAAACAGATGCTGATTGAGGAATGGGCACTCTTACCTCAAGAACTGTTGGACAATCCGGTGCTGAGTATGGGGATACGGTGCGAAGCAACCATTGCAGTAAGGGGAGGGCATATCCCATACTAAGGAACATCTGCTTTCTCTTCTTCCTCTTGGGCAGACAATCATGTGTAACGATACTATGAGTTCAATAAAGCCTTTTTTTTGTTTGATTCCATACTGTATGCATTGTATTCATTTCAGCGCAACTATGCTTTCGTCATTCTTTCAGAACAATATGCTGTATCTCATTTCTGAATTTCATGTCTCTCAGATGATTTCTCGTGAAGTTATGGCAAAAAACATACCTGTTGCTTAAGTTTTGCACACCAGTGTATTATTGTGTCTAGCGATATGGTTTTAGGATTTCGTTTTGGGTTCCATGCCAAAGATAAAAACAAAATATTACTTATTTTTAGTTCATTAATAAAAACATGAATTAAAATCCTTTTAATCATTTTTATATTTTTAGCTTTTTAGTCGCACAAGAATTTCATTATTTTTTATTTAAATTAATTTGGAATCGTGGAATTGATTTTCTGTCAAATTCATTATCAGATCGACCTTCTAGTTTGTAATCGCATTTCATTTAAAAATTAATTTATTAACTATTAATATGTGAAAAATGTTAGTATCCTATTTTCATGTATATATCATAAACACATTTGTACCAGATTTCAGAATTTGAGTACATCAAAAATTGAGTGAAAATTCGACTACAGAATTTCATATTTTGAAATATGAAGCAAAGAAAATCTAAACAAAATAGTGTAATAATAGCCTTTTTCGTTCTATGTTTAATTTCTGGGTCATAACATTTTCAAAAAAAAAAGTTTTAGGAACTTTAGTTTTTTACAATTGCGGACCTAATTAAAATTTACCGCACAAAAAATGAAACTTGGGATCGTTTAGGTATGAAACTTTACTCAGAATCCCACAATACATTAGCTTCCCCACAACTTCACTTCGACAAACCACCCCACTTCAGGAGCGGCAACCACTTCTCACATTCCTGAAATAAATGATAAGCACATCACGGTACTGAAGTAATATCTAATGAAACGTTTTTTCCCCCTTCATATTTAGTTTCTTCATCGTAATTTTGCCTTCCTGGCATTCGGATTGTGACATGGGTGGGTAGAGGGGTGCACGAAATGAAGTCTGATAGGAATTTAACGCTGCCATACCCTTGGGGATAGCAGACGAATCCTCTGTGCTGCTGCGTTGTTTCCGGTGGAGGTCGGCTGTAATTTCCGCATTCCGATAACAACCACAAAAGCTGTTGATTCAGCTTCAACCTCAGCCCCTAGAAATCACTTTGATTTATGCTGGTTAGGCCTTTTCCTCTTGGGCACGTGAAATTCCTTGTGGTCCTTGTTTCCAAATGTAATTGATTCAGAACTGTATTCTTTGAATCAGACTAAAAGGCAGTCAGCATTTGAGAGATAAATTCAATTTCACTGAAACAATCGATTCAAATCTGGTTGGAATGTAATTCCAAACCTCTGAATGTTAGTCAATTGGGGAAATAGTATTTTTTGGATAAAAAAATAATTTCAAAATAGAAGCTTATAATTAAATTAGATAAAGTATGATTTTTATTCCAAAAAATATTGTAAATTCAATCACAAGGCTTCTTTGCCAGAAAATCACATTTGTGAATCTGAAACTCAGCTTTCCATTTGATTTACCTAAGTTTCTAAATTTCTTTGAATAAGAATATTTTTTTATTATACACCTGAAATGCATAAACGAAATGAAAAATATAACAATTGTGCATTAATAAAAAAAGAAAAGAACTAGATATAAATATATAGAATATTTAGGTTGTAAAAGAAATGCAGATTAATGAAAGAAATATGCATAAACATCGATGATCGAGTTATACTACAAAATTAAATATATATGGAGATAATAGTTTTATATCAAGGTTGGATTTATATTTTGCATGTGCATTGTTTGACTAGTATCTAAAACTTTTTTTTTCTTAAGATAAAAACGAAAAAACAAGAAAATGGCTTTATTCTCCTTTCATACTATAAGGTAAAGAAAAGGATGTAACCATAATTTCCTTAGAAAGAAGATCTAAAATATTTTTACACTTAAGAAAACAATATATCAAAACCCTGTTAACATTACCTAGATGGGTTGTGCTATAATTGTCAATTCAGATCGTTTCTTTGCCTCAGCTTGCATACTATACGATTCGCGGCTAGAAAAATTGAATGTTTATCTTATTCTGCATTTACCTTAAACCAGTATTGTCAAGAAAGAAAGATCAAGTATGAGCAGAAAAAGAAGGCACAGTATGAAGCAGTTGTCCCATTGACAGAAATAGTGGTCATTATTCTTACAGGGTTTTATTCTTTTTACTCACAAGTAATAAACTGACAGTACAGGTATAATGTAAACGCTGCTTTACAGAAGAAAGACAAGCAACTATAGGTCACATGCCTAATCAGCCTTTACCATCTGTTTAAGCGTAACCCTGCATATGGCTTCATTTGCCTGTAGGCTTGATAAGAAGTAATTCTTTTATTTACTTTGTGTCAGAAAAAAAAGGACAAGTGATCGAAAAGAACATTTTATTAAAGTAAAATTCTTATTTAACTTAGAAAATCCACGGCAACTATTTCGCTGCTGCATGCACTATATGTAAATATGTGTTCGCTGCATAAAAGTTTTGACTGATTGAAAAGATCCATAGATTATCCAAAAGAAACCGATGATACTATTTTCTGACTGATCAAATTCGAGATGCTTTATTTGATCAGCCAAAACAATTGCCACAGAAATCTGTCACAATCCCTATGAAAAATGTCTTAGGTATCTTGCAGATTGAATGGACATTTCAATACCAAAGAATCAGCTGACAATAATATTACGCTAGAGTTATTACTGCTTTAATTCAATGGAGAAATCGATCTGATCCACAGCAAAACTTGTGTCTATCACCACCATGATTGTCTTCTACCCTACAATTCTGTGTGTCTCAAGACGTATTAACTCATGTGCGAGTTTTCCGTTCTAAGCCTCAGCCCTATTTGCATAATCTTCTTCGGGATTCTTATACGTTCCCCATCTCAGAACGAAGAGCGAAGAAGTCAGAACGAAGAAGAGCTAGATCCGAACTTAACAATAGTAAAAGCCAAAAGTGCGAAGGTGATTAAAGTTTTTCAGGAAATATCCTGTAGCTCGGTGTCTCTTAATAGACTATCTGTACTAGATGAAAAAGAAATAGAGGAGGAGAAGGTGATACCATTGAGATTCTAAAAAAATAAAAGAGTTTAAAGCTTCAGTCTAATGATTTCTTACCCACACGTATTATGTGCACACTTATACATATAAATTAAGAAGTCAAATGCACACATATTAATGTTGAATCATGTCCAAAAGTTAGCATGAAAAGCTGTAAATAACCAAGAAAATAAAAGTTAATAAAAGGCTTTTTTTTTTTTTGAATGACTTAACAAAATGCATTTGAAGTGTACATCGAAAATGAGTCTCAAAAAAGGCATGATGTTTATTTATAGTAATAATATAAATTATTACTATAAATAAACATCATCTCTGACTGATATGTGATAATGTTAGGAATTAATAAAATACGATAGAGATTACGATACATAATACGACGATAGAGATTTCTTATATTGGTGCTGTTGAGTTAATAATAATTGGAAGAAAGCTATTGTTTTATACACAAAGCATTTCAAAATAGTCAAGCCTATTTTAAATAATTGAGAAGAAACTTTGTTCTGGTTCCCATGCCTGATCAATCATTCAAATAATTGGATGATTAAAATAAATCTATCGATGCGTGCTTAAAGTATTTTTATTTAATTAAGTCTTGCTCAAAAACAAAAAATAGAATATCCGAATTCTGTATATATTAGTTTCTCTTCAACTTATTGTAACTGCAGCAAAGCTTGCATGTAGGGAAGAAGGGAGGATCATTCTTCGTTTCGACTCCTTGTCCTTCCTTCCTTCTCCGTACTGAAATGTATTAGGAATCACTGAACACACACACAAAAAAACCTGCCCTAAGTGTATATCTAAAATAAAAGTTTATTAAACGATTTACTTTTCTACTTACAAACTCTTAGATAAATTGCGTTTGATATAATTTGTACATATTAATTTATTAGCTGTTAGGAGGAATTAAAATTATACAGTTGTAAAAATAATCGGTTAAAAAACATAAGAGCTTATAAAATTAAGATGGGATGGGGTGCAGTGACCTGGACATACTTTTTTGGAAAACTAAAAAGTTTATTTTTATAATTAAAATTAATCCTTTATAAGTTTACATATATGTTAATCTAATATACGACTTCAGTCGAATTTTGGTCATAAATAACATAATAAGCCATTTCTATACTTTTTTCATTAAACATCAATCTACCGCATATTAAGGCAACATATACCCTTTGTGTATATTGGTTCTCTCAAATAATTTTCTAAAATACTAATGATTAAAGATGTAGGATTAAAACAAATTTGTTTTATCAATATTTTTTATATTCCAAAATTATGATTTAAATTTTAATCAAATTAAAATACTTTTATTTTAATAAAAATCAGAAATTTTGATTGAGATCAGAAAATTATAGATTAATATAAAAATAATAACAAATAAATAAAACTCTTACAATCGATTTACGATTAAACACAGGACTGAAATTATAGAATTTACATTTTTCTTTCCTCATTATAAACTTTTAGAAGTATCACAATCCAATAAAAATGTAAAAAACAGCAGTAATAACATATAATAAACTGTTTCCTCCAAATTGTAGGAACAAAGGACACTTTGATTTTTTTTAAATGACATTCTGATGGGTTTTTAATGGCAATGGGCACTGACCACTTTCGTGAATTGTCTAAAATATGAACTGATATCAAGTTGCTAACGTCTAAAAACACAAATGGATTTTATTCCTTCAATAAGAAGTAAAATATTCCCCTTCATTGTATTTGGAAATGATTTTCTAACAAAATCTTGAAAGCTTTACCTTTCTTTCAAGGTGTGAAAGAATAAAGTCATCATCTGCTGCCATCGGCGTAAACCCAGACGATAGCAAATTTTCATTAAAATAATTGCCATCAATGGAATGTTTGGAATAATCTTTATCGAATTGAATTTTTAATCTTATCGAATCTGTGCGTATTCGCAAGGTACGCTTTTTCTATTCTTTAATGGTCTGTATAAGTGATTGTTCAAAACCTTGTAACACATTTTCTACTGTCTTTAGGGTTTTAGCTCCCTGCTTCTTTTATTTCAAATGCTTCTTCTATTCCTTTGCGCTATGCGATTCTTCCATATTTTGTTTCCCAGAAGTGTGGATATAAATTTTCAGTTTTTCCCCCATACTTTGTTTTTTTATTTCTTCCCTCAACTCAAAATTCTGGCAAAGGAGATACAGATTCAAGTGTGATGTTAAATATTGTTTTTTATTGTGTGTGTACAAAAGATGAAGTGCCCCGTATTACTCTACCGGATAACTGTAGAATAAGACAAGTTACGTTACATAGAAAGGGCTGCATCTATCTGTCCTTCCTCTTAGGACTTCTCATAAGTAGAAGCAGATGGTTTAAAAATATTGAAAGCCAAAAATTTTTTAAATAAGATGCTAATTTGGTAAAAGTACGTATAAAAAAATAATTTCTAACTAACCTATATTCTAGAAATAATTTCTTAATCACTCGAGCTAGGATTTCACAGTAACTTCAACTTCCGAGTTGCACAGATTATCATTTTCTCCTTAGACTCAAACTGTTGTGTCAGCTAGTTCTTTTTTTTAAATATTTATGTACTTTCTTCCAATTTTATGTACTTTCTTTCCGGTGCTGAGTTCGTCATGGCTTTAATAAATAAAACTTGACAATAGATAAAAATTTCCCCGTTTCTTTAAAATTACTGAGAATAAAAATAGTTAAAGAATTCCACATTTGTTTCTTCAAACAATTCTTTACATATGTACACAAGCTAATAGAACAATAAAGAAAATCATATTAGATCTACAGAAATGAAATACATTGAGACACTAAGAAGAAGAATTTTCCAAAGTCTGAATTAGTCTGCTCCAAGAGTTAATTTTACTTAAAACAAGTAGTCATGCGGAACCAACTACCCTAACACTTACAGCTCTTCAGAGAAATAAAAGATTTTTTTTCTTGCATTTGGATAAGTTTCTCAGATAAGATGTCTTGGCTCAATGCTTACAGTGCCATGCATATGAGGGAATGTAAATATCTTGAGTCAATCAAAAATTAGAGATGTAATAATGCTACAGCGTATCAATCAGTGTCAGCTCTCCCTGTAAATAGGTAAAAATCTTGCATTGATTTATAACAAAATGTATTATAATCAAGGATACGATAGTATCCAATGATAGATAGTAAAATAATCAATACTATATATCAAAACACGTTTTTCAAGACACTATGCGTAATATGAGAAAGAATTTCAACCTATGATAAATAACTTACTTTCAAGCCACATCTCTAAGTTAAACTAAACGATGTAAAACAATCATGAATTCTGTAACTTGAACTCAACAAATATTTTTTTCTTCTTTAGGCTAATGCATTGAGAACAATTCATCAGGCAATTCATGTTTAATATCAATTCGATATATTATAAAGAGAATTCTTCACACTGAATAAAGAAAAAGTTAAAATTCTCGAAACCAAAATATAAATATTTAATATTTCTCTATATATTTCTTTATTAACTAAATTTTATTTAGTTGAAAATTTAATGATCTCTCATGGTAAAATGTTTTTCTGTCATAGTTTTTGTTATAATGTTAAAATATTTCTTTTTGAAGAATTTTTTTACTTATTCCCGGAACTGCAGAGTAATTTTGCACACTTAATATACTTTATAGAATTTTCAAACGCAAAATTTTTATAAAACTAAATCATTTTAGCTATCTGTTAAGGTTAACTACTTTCAGTGAACTTCTGAAACTAAGGAACAATCATAGCAAAGCAAATATAAGCTAGAAGAAGAAAAAAGACGATGAAATCGACAACTGTGGTGAGCTATAGTTAGACATACAAAATAAATTTTATTAAAATTCTGAACTTATTACTAGCTTCCCTTCTTTACATGTTTCTTTATGTAAACTACCTTAAAGCCAGCTAAATAATGTGTTGAGCTGTTCGCCTCAATTTTTTCAGGTCACTAAATAACGTTTTAGAGAAATAAAAGTGCCATTGACATCTGTTTGGAGAAAGCCGTTAAACTTATTATGCGCGAGCTAACGAATATTCAGTATTGAATTGGGGAATAAATTTAATTGTATGTGAGAATTTCCTATACAAACAGTAATTTAATTTTTTTTCTGGATAAATTCTGATTCTTACTACATTTACATGAAACACCAACAAAGCCATGTTTTTCACGTTCTAGTTATGCATACGAATTACCTTATAACGTGCGTTATTTCTTAAATGAAATTTAAGAAAGGAAATGAAAGGTTTGAGCGAAATATTTATAACCACCAACAAACTGCAAAAAACGGCTTTAAAAATCATGTTTACTCGTGCCGAAATAAACGATCGATTGAACACTGGCAAAGAGACACTCCCTTTTTCTCGAAAATAAAATTTTCTTACCAGAGTGAGTTGTTTATTATATCCAAGCAGAGGAAGGAACTTTTCGGAAATACTAAGACGTAAATCCAAGAAAACGCCGGAAGTGGAAAAGATAGATATTTTCCCAAAGAAAAAAAGAAGGCCCAGATCAAAATGTGCGGGAAGCCTATGCAACAAATATACGAACGTATCAACTGAAAAAATAAAAGTTTTTCCTATCAAAATATATTTCTATTTCAGGTTCCCCTCTCAGAGCTGACATATTTTTTCACGACACGACATTTTATTATAATACAAATTATCTCTCCTATAAAAGTAAATGCATTTGTAGATAAATAGCCAAAGACTATGATACTTGGAAACAGTAGAAAGGTCTAAAAGGGGCAGCACGGAGACGCCAATGCATTTATGTATTAAGAAGATACGATCGATCAGAACGGAATTTTTAAGATGTGAGGCAGCTTGCAAACATGCATTCTTCCTAATTGAAAAGTAGATACCATTCTTGTTTCTACTTTCCCCCTTTCCTGTAAGTATACTATCGATATTCGTTAACGTATTAAATGTTCGGAAATGATAGAAAAGCCGTAAGTTTTTTCCTCTTCCTTAGTAGACGAAACTTCGCGGAGATTTATTCTTTTGTTTGGAAAACTCGAATATTATAATGCCTCAACGATTAGGGATTGTATATTTTAACTCTAAGAATATATGGATAAAAATATCAGAAAATGAATGGTTTTGGATTGCGGTGATCTCAACAATAAAAAAAAGAATATTTAAGTTCCAATGTCGGGAGTTTCGATATGTTGTATGGAATCACATTTTAATGAATTATGCTTTAACCCTTCGCAAGCAATGGTGTGTCTAAATAGTGTATTGAAATAATATATAATTTTTAATATTAAATATGTAGTTAAATCATCAGAAAAATTAATTAAAAGAACAAAAAATTACTTGAACATTCTTAAGAAAATTAATATCTTTCATATTCTTAAATGAATTGAAATAAATGCTCGAAATACGTTTTATCATCTTAGTTAAAAATTAGTTAAAAAATTTCGTAAACTAAATGATTAGGATTAAAATTTAAAATTCAGAATTAACATTCCTATGTTTATTTCCAAGTACATAATTCTTTCCTCCAATGTTGATTTATTCAAAATTTGAAAAATATTAAAATAATAATTCATATTATTAATTATTGTAACGCTTTGAAATATGTTGAAAATTTTTACAGATAACCAATTCATCTGTAAAGTCAAGGATTGCTGTCATAGATTCTATATCATTTGTTGAGAAAATCTTTTTCTCCAAATAGAAATGAAATTTTAAGAAACTTTCACAGGATAGACCATATTTTACAAAGAATAAAAATATTAATTTTCTTAATTTTTGAAATGCGAAGGGGTATACTTACATTCTTTGTTCCCAATTGTCTCTATTTTAGTTCTTTCTCATTTCCTTCCAACATTCTTACCAATTATCGTTATAGGATTAAATTCTACAGAACAATAGAAAAACCCGACACCTCTTCTCCCTTCTTTAATAGATGAATCTTAGAATGAGATTCCTTCTTTTCAAGGAAGAATCGTGTCATTATTTGGCTGAATGATTACGGCTATTGATTTTAACCTAGGCATATAAAACTCTGAAAGCTTGTTGGCAATCAAATTATGTTGAATTATTAAATTATGAATTATTAACTTATTAAATAAAGGTCACAAAACAACTTCCTTTATGTAGTAAAGTACCTTAAATAGAGATTTAATCCTATGTTGTAATAATACGAATTTAATTATGCGACTCAAAACTAAAAAAAATGTATATTTAAATTGAAATAAATGCAAGAAAAATCCAAATATTTTATATCTTTGACATTTTAGCCTTAATATAATAATATGAGAATATATACTCATTCCTAATTTAAAAAACCAGAAAAGTATTTTATCTTAACAAGTATTTTATCTTATCTTTATCTTAACAGTATTTTATCTTTATCTTCTTTAAACAAATTAATAATCTTTCTACGAGCCCTTCTCCATTAATATGCACATAAGAAGTTATTACACTTCATCATCGCAGCCGTCTTCCATGAGACTCGACCCTACCTAGATTCCATGGGTGCAATATTCCCAAAATATATTTTTTGATTTATTTATTATTTATTTATTTACGTCAACGTGTTCGAGTTCATTTATATTTAAAATATGCTGTATAATAATAGAAAAATTACAAAACTATGTTTTATTTATTTAGATAGAAAAGAATCTTTAAGAAAAGCTTATTAGCTTAGAAAAATTTGAATTCATGGAGCATGCACGCATTTACACATCGTAAAATTGGTATTAAAGAAATCACAGAAACTTAATGTTTTAAATTGATCTGATCTTAACAATTTATATAAATAAAATTGAATATCAATTAGTTTGTTTACTGAAATATACATTTCCACACCCTTCAGCAGAATCGAACAAAATTTGTCACACATGTTCCTTAGCACCTAAAACGATTACTGTGATATTGAAAAAATTTCTACAGCCGAATAAAGGGAATGAAAGAAGGGTAAAATGATTTTGCATATTTCCACAACAATGTTCAAACATATTATTGCATTAAAGTCATTTTTACTCATCCATAACATACAGCATAATATATTCTTAACATTTAACATCAGTGACATACATTTCGTTTCTGCAGAACTATTCCTACATTTTTAAATAATCAATTTTTCAAATTTTTGTGCAATGGTACTATTTAAACTGGGATTAGAGGGAGAGGTTTTAAAACATCTTAAGAAGGGGAATATAAGAATTAAAAAATTATACTACGTGAATTTATTGAAGAATGCAACTGCAATTAATGCACATATCTATTATGGAACTGAATTATAATACCCCCAATTGCAAAGAATAACAGAAAAATTGATAATCCCTTGCTGGTAGGTGAATTTGTATGTAAAAGTAAAATTTTTTGTTGAGGCTTTAATATCAATATAATTATAGATAATATGTCAAATGTTTTTGTCTTAAAGTGCAACATAGGGATGCAATATGCAAGTAATATACATAGAATCGAAGTTCTTTCTTTAACCTTCAGCTTCTCTCTGGCAATATATTAAATATATGTGAATATATTAAATATATGCGATAAGCAAAAAAGTGGTTCAATTTGTTCTTGCTCTATTCATATACATTCTTTAAAATTTTATTTTTATGTTAGATTAATAATCCAGCTGAATTGCTTTCAAAAGTGTCAAAATATAGAAAAATACATAAAAACATTTTTACAGTTTTAACTTGTTTCGTTGGCCGTTCAAATCAGATTACTACTTCATACACAGGAATAAATATTCAGATAAGTAAAGATAGATTGGAACATTGGATTTTCGTGTCTAAATAAAGACTCTTAATATGAGAGGAAAAAAAAATGTATAAAAAATTATAAATATTGAAATTATCTACAAATGAACTTACGAATGTTAAAATGGTTTAATTAGGTCAAAAATAATTTTTTAATTAAAAATTTTATCGTAAATAATATATCACAGAATAATCACATTTACCTATCTCAAAATAAATGCATTTGAAAAGTATTTCTATAATTATCTCTTAGATTAACAAAAATAAAGCAGAAAACAAGGTATTATTTAAGCCTGACAATGCTACATATCAGCTGTATTCTAATCAACGCCTGTTTGGTGTCCAAGCATTACTGCGAAATGTGGTCTATTGACTAGACCTCTATGTAACGAGAAGTTCGACTTTCAATAAGGCAAGAACATTAACATCCCTGTTCTAGACCAGCCAACTGCCCCTTGAGCTTTGTTTCAGGTGGAAAGCCATCTTGAGAATTGTTTGGAATTTCAAGTAGCCTTTTAATGTAACCTTGTTGTAGTATCTAACAACTTTTCGTTTATTTCTTTAAACAGTCAGACGCAGGAGTTTTAGAAAATTCACGAAGCAAACAATAAATTCTACGATCAATCAAACAATAATATAATAGATTTTCCAGATAATTTATCTTTGAATTGATTTTAATGTATTTTTTCCTATGCAATTTTTAACACATTTTACAAAAATTTTCATTTCGTAGCACAAAAAAAAAAAAAAAATATCCATTATTAGATTAAGGTATTTGAATTATAAATTTATTTATATATGGTTTCTCATTTTAGAATTATTTCTGCAAAAATAATTAATTCTCTATTTAGCATTATTGCTAAGGAATATCACGTGTTTTCATTGCCTCTTATGGGAGCTCTCTCTTGCCAAATGCTTTACATGGGTATTGTGAGCATGCCTTCGTACATAAATTTCAGGGAAATAATTAAAATTAATTGAAGTAAATTTCTAATAATTAATTAAATTAAAGTTAATTAAATAAAATTGATTACTAAAAACACGCAAATATATTATATATATCATATTTACTTAGTATATGCACCCAAAAAATATTTACTATAACTTTTCACCATTTGCCAATTAAATAGTCAATAGAAATTTTTTCAGGAAATAATTGGGCATTAATGGATTAGAAGGAAATAAAAATTTTATAATAAGGTATTGTATTATTCCTTTTATTATATAGCTACTCTAAGGTTTAAATAAAAATCTCTAAATAATGTTTCACAAAATATTTTCAAATTAATAATTGTCAAAACAAAAATATACCAATATAATACAAAATAAAACCGATTGGGTTAAGTATTAATGAAGCCTCATTCATTCTTTGCTTTATTTCTGCAGTTACCTGCCACTTTCGGATGAAAAACTGAACCACTCCGAAGAGTGTCATGAGTGGAAATTTTGCTTCCTTATATTTGGCCGTTTCAGCAGCAATTTATACATAAACATGGTTTAGCAATACTACCCAAATTAGAAATGAATTAAATGAATTATACATTGTCATTAAGGACAACAAAAATGGGGGAAATTTCAAAACTTTATCCTTTCAGGAAAAGAGAGTAAATATAATTTCAAAATACCCTATTTACAAACATGAAACAAATCAAGTTAAATTAAAACATATAAAAAAGAAATAGCTAATAAAAATGAAGAATTTTTAACCCTATATATTTTTACCTTTTTTTTACATTATAAACATTATTTTATTTTTTCAATTACTGCTATTCATAAATTGAATTTTGCATGCCTATGATATATTTTTAATATCCGGTGCATTCCTGAACAGCATAAACATTCATCATTAACATGCATATAATATATCGACTATGATTTTAAGTTTCCAAGTTTCAGAAATGGCCTTCCCTGGAATAAATTATCATTAGTTTTTCTCTTCAATGTTCTGGTATATTAATTCCAATCAAGCGGTACATTTATTGCTTAACACACTTTATGCATAGATTGAAGAGTGCTTTATATGCTTAAGAAGGCATGAAATACACATGTAAAAGTTGTACATAATTTTCCATTTTATGGCCAGAAGTTCAAGTCCTAATGAATATCTCTGGGGAAATGCTAAACCCTAATAGTAAAATACATAACAATATCAAATTCTTATTTCCATAAGTATAAAAAACTAATTTGTATATAAAAATGTATCCTCAAGTAATGAACTTCAAATAGCAATGCCTGCATATAAGAATTGTTTAGAAATGTCAACATATAACGATCAGTAACAGCAGTTTATTGAATCGTATTCAAAATATTTAAAAGTGCCATCCAAAAAAAATCCATCATCATTCAATTTAGTCTTTTATCAAATATGATAAAATATCACATTTATCTCTAGCGAAATGCATAGAATAAGTCACTATTTTTCTTCTCAGAATTTCTTCAATATTTAAGTCTTCACCAGAGCTAATTTTATACAAAAAAAAACATTTTTTCTTCTACATAATTCCGAATGCTTCATATCTGACTGGTTTTAGAATATTGTAATCATAGATTTTATCCTTATATTGTCATATGATTTTAAAAACCAAAAGGATTAATAAAAGTTTTATTCAAGTATCTGTTTTGTATACAAAAGCTATTCCGTGGACTTTATAAGTTTATTGTTTCCCCTTCTGTAAAATCGAAAGCGATCGATGTCGGGCAATGATTCCGGACTCAGATAAAAACATGGGGAGAAAGTAATTCAAAGTGGTTCCCTTTTTCCCCTTTCGGAGAGAAAATATTGCTTGAGTAGGAAAATAACTCTCAAGAGTAGTGTAATGTCTAGTAGCACTCTTTTGTTCCGGAATAGCTTGTATAAAAGTGACAACCATTGTACTTGATGGATGCACCACGGTACGCCCTGGAACAGCAGGATTCTGCTTCATTTCATTCACTTGGATCCAAGTTATCTGCGAAAGAAGTTTAAAGTAGAGAACGTTACAAGGAAAAGAGGGGTTTTTTTTATTTGTATGAAGTGACTTTTTCGGAGAGAAGGTTTCATTTATATTACATTGTAGACAAGAGAAAAAAAAATCAACGAAAATTGCAAAGCGGTTATACCATTTTATTCATTCTTAATTTTGCATAACATACTAATTAAATTAATTTATTTATTGACTACATTTATTAAATTTTTGACAAGCCATATGATACGAAAAAATAGAATAAAATATTCTCCTCGCATGACGAAAAGCTGCATTTTTGATATTTAAAACTGGATGGAAACATATAAAAACAATTTCAAATTTTATTATTTATATATGCTATACATTAAAAAAAGTGATTTAAATAACGAAAATAATTACTATTTGGCATGTAATATATAAAATTGGATTAAGTAGTAGAAATACTCTGACTTAAATATTCATATTATTTTTATCTTGATTTATAAAATAAGGAAATAATTTTGTTTTTATCTAACTTTCTGTCAATAAATATATAAAATCACTGGAAAAATGAAAAAAAAAAAAAAAACACAAACTGGAAGGCTTTTTTTTTCTGGAAAACTTGTTAAATGAGCTTAAAAAATATCCCTTGAGTCAACAAATAGACAACTGAAGAAATTACAAAATCTAAATTAGAAATTAACTGTTGTGTCCCAATTAGAGCGGTAATCCTACATATATAAGGGCGCTCATACACTGTAGTACCCCGAGCAATTTTAGTGCATGAATGTAAATACTAACTCATGTCATTTTATACGTGTTACTTAAATCTTTTAACAGTCTTATACAACTTTTAGAGCCTTTAATCTTCAGGAGAAACTCAGCAAGAAATGATAATCCCCTGTTGGTTAGTAGAATTCTTTTAGAGTATTGAATTCCAAACAATACTGAAATATACTATAACACACGCTAAGTATCAAAACATTTTTGTTCCGTTTTTGTGAAGAAAAGAAGAATTTTTTTGACAGCAGTTTTTCCCCTTCCAGAAATATTTCTGAAGTTTTTCCCCTGCAGAACGATTTTCATTATCTTGAAATTTGAAATAAATAAAAAAGGAAGTATATTTCATACTAAATAAAAAACGGATATAAAATAGTTTACTTTAGTTAAATTTGTTTTCTTAAATTAAGTATTTATTTGAACTTTATACTTTCGTGCTTTTGCATTTTTCAGCCGAAGTTGCAAAAAAACTTCAGACACAAGAGAAAGAAATCAATTCAAAACATTCGTTTTGAAATTTACTTTTTAACTGAAATGAATAAAACATTAGTCATAAATTATTTGTTAATTTTACCTGCCTGAAGTCAAAAACCTGATTGATCATTTTTATTTCCCAATTATGAAATGGTTCAAAAATAATTCAAAAGGGCAGAAATTATTTTATCCCTTAAAGCATCGCTGTAATCTAGATTATAGCGTCTCCAACAGTTACTTGTAATATTACTATGATCCGAATTCTACAATAATTCGGGATATTCTTATATACACTGTTGATACAAGCAATTTCTTTCCACTCTTATTAAAATGGAACAAGATAAAATATTTCCATAACATTGAATACTAACAGTTGATTTATTCTCCGAAATTATTCTCCTTCTCCGAAAATTCTCCGTTTATTTATTCCGAAACATCTGGTGAGCATTTCTCATTTTTCTTATGGCATCATATTCTTTATGCGGTTAATATAATGTCGATAAATTTGGCATTTATTTTTTATGTTATTCGGGTTAATCATGATAGATTAGAATTATAACTTTCAAATAATAATTTTCTTTTGAAGAAATCTTATTCCTTTATATAAAAAAAAATTTCTTAGAATTTTGAAATTTTATCTTTGAAATGTTTTGAAAATTTTGTCCGTTTTGAGCAGGCAAAAATTTCTCTATTACAGTATTGATAATGAACTCGAACTTTATGTCCCAGCATTTATTAGTAGATTTTCAGTTTTCTGAACTAACATATAAAGTCAGTAAGGGTGATTGGGAAAGGCAGACTTTGTCATTTTCTTTGATTTGAAAAATTCTTAAAGGAAAAAACACTCTATAATTTTTGTGGATGCTTAATCATGTTTTTTAGGGATCGTTCAATGAGGATTTTTTTTCAAATTAACTAAGCAATCTTTATAACAGCAATGTTCATAATTAACCAGATATGCTCTCAATCACCCCAAATACTATGGAGTAATTAGGAACACATATATTAGCAGCTGTTCGCAATAATGAACTGATTTGAAAAGAATATAGTTATCAAGAAACTATTGCTTATTATCTCAGAATTTATTTTTCCGCCCTTTCCCAACTATCCCAAAGTACGGGTTTTTTTTCTGTTTTTCGATAAAAATACATTATATTTGATTTATTATTGCATATACATTATTATAATTATTTAATATCTTCAATTTAAAGAAATTTATAATTTTTCTGTCCTCAATTGTTTCGAGAAATGTTTTTATAAAACAGAAATGATTGAATTTTATGATATGCTTGAAGAAAATAACTAAGATTTGGAAACACATTTTGAAATGAGTGAGGATTGGTGTAATGGATTTTATAACTTTGAAAACCTGATCGTAATTACCGCGTCACGAAAATTACGAGAGATAACTGAAAATATTATCTTCATTCTAATAGAAACATAGAAAAATTTAAAGTGAAAACTACTCATAACCTTTATATCCTACAGATTCAAAAAATGTACACCTATCTTACAAATAGCCGATATAGGGAATGAAGAATAACACTTAGAAAAGTTTTGATTTTACTTTATTAAATACGGTTGCAACTAAAGTAAATAAATGTTAGAAAATTTCGTATTAAAAGGGTGCGAAAGTGTTTTTCGTCTTCCTCCAGAATGCGTTAAAGAAAGCACGTGCTTTTCAGCTTGACTAAGACTTCAAAGGTACATAATGTAGTCATTGTTCCAAATTACCCCAAATTCTTTCCTGTATTAGGCATCATTTTGCTTAAAATAGGGAGTTAAATTAAATTTTCTCAAATCAGTAAATTTAACAATTATATCTAAATTAAAAATCTTGGAAATAAGATTTAATCCATCTGATTAGGGATTAAAATACAAAACGATATGTTCCACTAGAAGGAGAAACTCTAATTTTTACCAAATGCAGCATATTTGATAACTCAAATGTAGAAAAAATATTCTATAGGCGCAGAACCAGTGAAGAAAAAGTAACATTATTTCTTGCTTTTACCATACAATTTATATTAATGATTATTTTTTATGTAGTTTAAACTTCTCCAAAATCTGCCTCATATATTCGAAATGAAGCGTGGAGTTGACGTGTATTGTTTTAACCACAATTAGCATAAAACACGAAGATAACCCGTCCCAAAACTTTTCATATCCTTTAAATTAAATGGAATTTTGCTGCCTTCTCAAGTTCCTCTAGTACGGGTGTTTATGGAAAATAATTCAATGCCAGTATTGTTTGGCTTCGAAACCTTAATTCAGATCTTAATTAAATGAATTATTCAAGGGTGGGTACTATTTTACATGATTTAAACTAGAGATGGAATTTCTCACAATAGAGACCAGAACTTTAATAGCAGAGAATGGGAAGATTGTTCGAATCTAAAGCTCTTTTGTTAAGAATTTAAAAAATCAGAGTATTTTTATTCCCCCCCTCCCCAGCATTTAAGGATGTTCTAATTAGGTCACTGCCCATTATTGGGCCAGTACATGCGACTTCAAAGCGCAAATAAATTAATAATTAATTAAGGCTTGCTTGAGATTAGATATGCTTGCGACTTCTTCACAGCTTCATAATTTTGTATCAATATTTAATTAAATATAAATATTTACAGTAATTATTTCAATTAAATTAACCATAAAAAGTCTCCAGCTCTGAAAAGAAATAAAATTATCTACTAATAAATCTCTCTGCTTTCACCGCTGAAAAATATGCTTACTATATGGATATAACATTATTACATCTTTTAAACGACATTATTTGTTAAATCTATAATTATTCTCACCATATTAAGTGTTCGCATAATAATAATAAAAAATATTCCTTTATACATTGTGCTTTCAAAGAAACACAAACATCAATAATGTCCGCTTATAAAAAAAGGTTTTTTTTTTCAATAAATTGAGGTGATGTGAGATGATGTGTCAGTCAGTCAAATCATGTAGCGTCATTATCGCATTTTAAATGATATCTAATAATATTCAACTACATGTTGCCATGCTGAACTGTGACGTCACGTCGTCTTTCTTTTTTCAAAATAAGCAATAGTTAACAAAATGAATTAAATTTCAGGAATTTCACGCATATTAAGAGAAAACGGCTTATCAGAAACGAAAATAAATTTTAAAAAGTAAGGAAAAAAAGAAAAAAAAGCAGATTCATTTCTTTAAATCAGTGTGGGAATATGAATCCTTGCGTTTCATTTTGATTAGTAAAACATATGTACTTTTTAATATCATTGTTTATCACTGTAACATTTGTACTTTAAACCTAATAGCTGATGCATCTATAGCTCTAATTTTATTAACTTATAAATTGAAGCAGAATTATTAAATACACTGGGTATGCAGACATCCTTTTGAATTTCCTTAAATCTGAATAAAAATTGATTTCTAAGTCAAGCCTAGGCAGTTTTGATTATGCTTTCCCTTCAAAGCAGCTGCAAGAATATCAGATTGCTAGACGCACTTTAGCACTTAAGAGAGTAAATTTTTCTTGCCAAAAAAAAAAACTCCCCATAACAGTACTCTATTCAAATTATTTGAGAATTAATTTATAATTTAAAAAATAGCTCAATTACTTTAAAAATACCTGGATTTAATATCTATTTCAGCACATTTCTTTCATGCATAAAAAAACTATAAGAGGAAGTTCAATTGCCAAAATCTAAAAATTATTGGGATCAAATAAATGCCAGGGCTTGGGAACTTGACAATGACCCTGTCGTAAGACTCATTAGCATTAAAATAAGTGAATAAATACAAGTATCTTTGCTGAAGCTTGTATAAAGATTCATAAATATAAATCCACTTGAGTGACCGATAATGTTTAATTTTGAATGATACGTAAACTGTCTTCTTATTGTTTTACCTTAATGCAACTAATAATAAAGTATAATCCTTTTAGCTTTCACATCTTATGGAAAAAAAATTTGGTAAATTTGATATGTTCAGAAATATAAATATCGACTTTTAAAATTCTTGCAAGGGGCCAAAAAGAAAAGGAAAGGAAAATAAATATCAAGAGGCGATTTGCTGATTTGATAAATGAAATTATGGACACAATATGAACTTTGAATACTGACAAGTTATCAATAGATTGAAATGAATCGAAATTCTCTAGTTTAAAAGAAAAGAAAAACAAACCAAATAGGACAGTCATGGGTGAACACACATTTAGACCATGCCTATGTTAGCCATTATGTATACGCGCACAAATAATTGGGGAAAAAGTTATAACAGGCTTCATCACTGGTGAATTCAGAATATTTGAGAAATTTCTAAATCTATTGCTGAGAAAGACATCAGTGTCTCTCGCATTTATAGTAATAAAACTAAAACAAGTAATTAAAAAAAAGTTAAGTCCATTCCTACCTTCGCAAGAACTGAACTCGCATTCTTCACCTTCACGTGAAAAATACTGAAATCCTTGCATTTTACCGATTGAGCTACTTCCTGTTGATTTCAATTTTCATTGCAAACTGCTAAAACGCTATTTAAAGTATTAAAAATTAATTAAATTTAACAATTAATGAATTAATATTTGAAAACTGCATTAAAGTTTTAAAAAATGTATTTGAACTTGAGTGGATGAATAAAAAGTATTTTATTAACGATTGAAAATTTGAACACGGTATCTAAATATATATAGGGAGAGTATGAACTAATAATAGGAATTAAAAAAACGAAAGAAGGAAAAGAAAGTTTTATTTTATTTTTTCACCCATGAAACCAACACTTATGCATAGTCAAATAACAAATGAATACTCTTTGCATTAAAACAAGTTATTCTCAATATTGTTTCTAAATTTTGGTGGGTTGGTAGCTGACAAATTCACTTAAGTGAAGAAGTGGATATATCTGGTCGCATGTTTATAGCTTCATTTTTTCACTTCAAATGTGATTAGTGCCAAAACTCGGAAAATAAGTTCTACTCAAAACTTTGATAAGTATAAGAAAAGGAGATAACTGAAATAATTCCAATGTAAAATCAGCACCTACTTACATACTGTAGAATAATACCCTACCCTAATGAAGAATCTTTAACACAAACAATGTCCTGTTTGGAAAAATAATTTCGCTTACGATACAGGAATGTGATGTATGGAAAAATTCTATTTTTTTTCTTCTCAATTTTACTTATTAAGAGTGCAAATTAAATTTCAAGATTCATATTAACATTGGGTTTTTTTCAGCTTAACAGTTACTATAGTTAAAAATACGGCAGTAAATAAAACGAATGCCCTATAGGTATATGAATAATACTTTAATCTGTAAAACGCCTCAATAGATGAGTATGATATCCATCTGCAAAGATCATAAAATCATTACACCTAACTTAAGAGAATGCTTTTTGTATAAATTTTTCATAGACTGGTTTAATATTCGAGCTAAATATAGGTGAACGTCTCATAGCAAACCCAATAACACCCAACCAATTTTAGCTGAAACAGCAATCTAACTATTGGCTTAATAAATGAAGCTATTTAGGAGCATGCCAAAGATAGAATCAAAACCATTTTCTTTGAGTCATTCGAATATCATCATGTGATTTTTAACTCCATCGCATCATCATTGCAACATAAAAGAATAGAGTTCATTAAAATGAGCTCGCAGTCACATGAGCACATCTTTAAGTCACAAAGCGTAGTAACTATACATATAATCTCACAACTCAATGCACTTTATCTGAACGTCCTCATGTAATTTACGCAATGAATTCTAAAATGAAACTAGCACGACTCATTTGATGCATATCACATGACCACGAATCGACTTGAATTATAAGATAAATTATTCGATGCATTCCAGGACATTCTTAATATAGTTTCAAATAATGTTTTATTTGAATGAAGTAAACAAATGACGGCTTAATTTAATTTTATGTTATTACAATATTTTTAGTTTTATCACACAAAAGCTTCGTTTTACTAGATAACATTTTCTCGATATTTATAAAGAATTTTTGAAAAACTTCTGTTTTATCTTATGAATGTATTTTCTGTTTCATTCGCTTCGAAAGCACAAGCATGAAATGAAAGATAATTATAATTTAAATATAATTACGTTTAAGACATATAAAATCAATTTATTTCATTGCAATTAAAGAACAGAAAAATAAAAGCAATTTGCCTGCTGCGCCATCGCTTTCTCATCTTGATAAAAACCATTCTTTAAATCATCATTTCATTATTATCTCTGAAACGTTTCAGAAAAATATCTTAGTGGCGATGTCCTCAACATTAAAAAAATCATATGTGTTCCGATTTTGGTTACGATGTTTTTGCTTCGTATAACAAATCAGTGATAAAATAAGCTTTAATGTAATTGCATTTAAATATATCGAAAATTGTTCTAGTAACTCTTATATTTCAATATAAAATGAAAAAAATTTCTTAAATGAAAAAAATTCGAGATTATTTAAATATTTAAAGAATGAAGAGAATCATTATTCTTCGTAGAGCATTACAATAGTAGTGGAGAGATTTATAAATTATTATAAAATCTTTCTTGCCAGCCTTTGCATTTAAGTCATGGACTTACTTCATTTTAAAAATCTAAATTATCTTTCATTCTTCCTTATTACAGATTTTTAATAACTCTGATCTTTTTATGTTCATTAAATTTGCATTAATATAAAGACACTTTTGGGCGAACGATGATTTTTATTTTAAGTGAAATAATCGGAATGATCCCAAAACAAATCATTATTGGTATACTGTCATGAAAAACTGCTTTTATATGAGACATTTACTGATAAAATGCAAAGTATGCATTTTATTTATAATTGTAAGTACATAATCTGAGTTTAAAATTTATATAAGCCTGAATAATAAATTAAATATAATTGAAAAATTAAATTTTCCACTTTTTTGGAATTAAGTTCAAAATAGAATAACCGTACCTTGAAGAAAAATAACAGTTTAAATAGATTACATGATTGTAACATGCAACACATATCAAATGCATCCCGGCTTTTTTTATTTTGGAATGCCTTGTGTACTTTGCATAAGAAAGGACTTCATATTTTATTTACAAGATGTAATGAGATTACATCTTGTGAATACTATGCGCGGGCCATTAAAATGCTACTGATTTTTTAAAAATTTTTATTGGGATTTATAACCCAAAAATTTGATTATAAAAAAATTGTTTTGTCATACATTAGATAATATTTCTCGATTTTTAAATGATAACTTTGATTCTTAGTTATAGTTATAAATAATAGCTATCATTATGTTTTATGATAGTATTTATGATATTATTCTCTTAAAAGGTGATATCAAGTCAATCAATCACAAAGAAAAAACGGCATTATTGAAATGTTGATTTTTTTAATTAATTTTGAATAATTTAATGATAAGAGATAAAGAATGATAATTAGAATTTTCATTAGATGAAAGTAAAAACAGCAAGTAAAATGCCTCGAAGTAGTATTTTTTAAATAATTTTAATTATGAAATTTAATATAATTGTTTTCGGTTATTTTTTCTTACTTTATTCATTATTTTTTTATAAATACTTAATCAACTGCGTTAGAACGATGGAACTGTCAGGTTAAAATAAGTACACTTGAAGATATAACGAAAAAATTTTAAAATACAATATTTGTATTCAGATTTTTTATTTATCAGCAATTATTATTCATTTTTTATTAATCTTTAAATCTCGCGAAAAAATTTCAGCAGATGAGAAACGTTTAAACCTCAGTTTTAACGTTTCAGGAAGGGAAGAAGGTTTTCAGTTTTCAAAACAGCTGTCATCACAACAACGGAACGAATACGTTTTGTTACTAGGATTACCTAGCAGATGTAATAGTCTTTAGAATGTGTTTTCTTTTTTCATAGAAAAGCCTACTATTTCTCGCGGTGTTACCCCTAAAGACTCCAAATTCTAAAAGAAATAGGGTAAAGTTGTTGATGGGTTTAAATATTACACGGAAATGAAATTAATTAGTAATTTTATATATATATGTTACAGTGAAAACCCGAAATCAGTTAAAACCCGAATAAACTAGGGAAAACGCGTTCTAACTGATAGCACTAGTGAAAACCCGAATTAACTAGGGAAAACGCGTTCTAACTGACAGCGTTAGGGGGAACCCGTTTTATTAGTGTTTTGACTAATTTGTTAGACAATATAATTGAATCCAAAATGATTGTCTTAAATTATACTGACAATGATTAAGGAAAGAACCCATCATTGAAAAAAAAATACTTTACATGAATATTATTTAAAAAATTACCGTTATTACAAATTACTTATGTCGACATGGCAAACTGCTGTGACACTTAGAATTGCAAAGTGAACCATTTTTCATACAGAAATGTCTCTTTGAAGAAAACTCTTTTTTACTAGAACAGCGGGCGAACCCTTGTACAATTCCTACAGTTCCTTTTCTTGCTGATATTCTCAGCGAAATGTCCTGATTCAGTACTCGTTCTTGAGTTAAGAAAATTTTCGGCGATACATCGAATTGAGATCTGAAAATCAGTGAATATATTAAATTTTTCTGTCAAACTTGTACCCTGATTAGCTGTAGTCTATAAATACTTATCAAGTTAATATAAGTAATAACCATATATTTATTGAATAAATACTGAATTAATTAAGCTTAAACATCATTTCTTACCTCGAATAAAATTTGTTCGGAACTCCATCTTTCATTCCAATTTTGAACAGACCACTTTATTTTTTTTTAAGCACTATGAGATTTCGCACCGATGAGATTTCGCAAATCAGCTTTTACTCTATCAACATCTGGAATGGGAACACCTGTATTACCTCCACTATCAAACTGAGGATGTATTACATTGGAAATGTTTTTCATTCGTTTGGCTTCCTCTCTAATTAGAAAAATATTGGTCCATTTATTAGCAAGAATATACTCCCCGAATTGTGCTTATTCAGTATTTTGCTCTTCTGCATTCATGTCCTCGAAAATTTTCTGTAGTTCATCCTTGTATTCGATATTTCTTATAATATCTGATTGCAAGGTTGAGATTGTCATTCCAGCTCTTGGTTCAATCCCAAACATAGATTTGTAGGGTGATTGTTTAATTCTAGAATGTAGAGCACTGTTTTTTGTGAATTGGACAAAGTGAAGACCATTAGACCAGTTTGTAGTTAAATTATCCCTCATCCATGAAGCCAGCATACTTTCTACGTCTTGGTTGGTCCTCTGAACTGAATCCTGCGACTCAGTGTGCCGAGGTTTCCCATGGACAATTTTCAATTCTGGCCATTACGTACATAACTACTCTATAACAGAATTTACAACTTCTATTCCATTGTCAGATTACAGTATACAAGGAGCCCCTAATATCCAAAAGATATGAAGTACTTGCAAAGCAACCTCCCACGTTCCTTTGCTCTGAAATGGTCGTAGTAACACAAACTTTGTTAAATATTCCTGGTAAACTATAATAAACCTAAATTCATTTTCTGCCTGAGATTGCATGTCAATCAAATCCACTTGGCATTGTATTCATTTCTGAGTGAATAATAGGTTTAGAAACCAAATCTTTCCTTTTATTTATTTATTTATTTTTATTTTTTATGTTAACATGTTTCATATATCGATAAAAAAATTTATATCATCTTAGAAGTTAAATTTTCTTGAATTTTCAATTTTAAGTCTGTCTCTATCCCCATGTGCAAATTCGATAGCATCAAAAATTTCCTCAACTGGTGAATAATATTTGATGGGCTCATTTGAAGGAACCAACTTTTTTACTTCACTGATTTCAAGAATGTCAAACCTTTTGAATCTGCTGTACTGAATTGAAGTCTAGCTAACGGCAGATTTTGCTTCTTCAACCTCAAATAAGACAGTGCTGCATTCATCATGTATAATAGCTTTAAAGTTATTATTATTTTTTTATGTAGAAATCTGTAACTGTCAAGAAATTTATTTTTCTAATTTTTGGCACAAAAAGCATTAACATTTTCTTCACTCATCATAAATAAATCAACAGCACAAACACGTTCCAGCATGAATAAAACTAGACGACAGCACTTACTTTGAAAATTTCACAAGCAAGAAATCTAGATTCATATGGTTTAAAGTATAACACTAGACAATATACAATACAATAACAAGAGATACAATAACTAGAGAAAAAGGGGTCTCCTTATCGCTGTCATTTAAAACTCGTTTTCCCTAGTTAATTCGGGTTTTCACTAGCGCTATCGGTTAAAAAGCGTTTTCCCTAGTTAATTCGCGTTTTGACTGATTTCGCGTTTTCACTGTAACATAAACATAAGTTGGAACTGCTGTAATTTAGCAGTTCCTATGAAAAAGCCATCATAGAGTATTACTATAAAATCCCGTATATTTCTTTTACATACTTGAAAGAAATCTCTTCAATTAGCTCACATTTATAATTTTTTATGCATGCAGAAGTATAGGAAAAAATAAAAGTAGACCGTCTGTTCTTCTATGACGAATATTTGAACAATAAGTAGGTTTTATAAAAGAAAGTTTATGCTGAGATGGATAGCAGTCATATATATTTAGCCGAACACCTGTCAGAATATAAATCAATTCTAATCCTTTAAGTAGCTTTCTGCGTTATATACAACTTATTACCAGATATGGGGAAGTCAAAAAATAATTTATGCAATTTTGGAGAGTGGGGGAATTCCACGCACCTTAGGGAGTTTTATAATAGTAAATTTCGTAATAAATTTTTACTCACCAGTTTTCAATATTCTTTTAGTGAAACCATAAAGTGCAAAGTGATAACTTTTTTTTTTGTCGAACTAACTTACTTCTCATAGGGTAACCATTTTCTAAAAATTGTCTTAACGCGGTATTATCCTCAAAGGACAATATTACCGAGGCAGACTTTGCACTTTAAATTGCACTTTTAATATTATAAATATTTAAAGTAGTTTTCTACATCCTTCTTTAAATCAACGACGGAGTTCATGATTGTCGGTTTAAACTTTTTTTTAATGATATGGACCCATTATGAAAAATCCCTTTTAAATACTTCGCATATAAATCCGAGGCATCTATAAAATTTGCGAAATACCCATTAGGAATTAGCACAATATCAATTTCCATGCTACACGGAATTACGCTATTCTAGATTTATTCATTCAAAAGGCGTTATTTCGATTTAAAATGGATAAATTGACTCAACAAATGTTTATTCTAAGGGACAATATTTGCAGAAGCAAGTGAATTTCATTGATTTGAAAAATTTTTTAAAAAACAATAAAATGGTAAAATCTGTAAAGAAAACTTCGATTTCTTACAATATCTGGTAATGCTTTAATAAAAACGAAAGATTTGAAAGTGAGGTTTCTTTTAACACATATATCTACCACCATGTATCTTCCAACACCTTTCATGTATGTATTCGGTCCAAACCCATTTTCTGAGCTTTTTATTAACGAAAATAATTATGCGTAGAATTACCCCACTTTCCAATACTAGTACCGTATGTCCCTTTAAGAATCCCGACAAAAATTCGGTCTCAATCCTTTTTTCTCGCTCTTTCTAGGTGCAGCTATACCTTGATTATAGTCTCTATAATTATTATTAGATTTCAAAAAAGAAGGAACTAATTTAAGGTATTTCCCACCCTATAGTTACAGAGATTCTTAAAGCAATAGACTGGTTCATCCAAACCTTTGACAGAACTATTTCAGGTATTCTACAACTTCCACTTGGTTGGAAACTAGTTGTACACTACTCAATATAAATGTAATTGTATGATCGCATCGCCATTATTATATCTTCAATCCTTACGCAATACAGTTGTTCGAGTTTTAAAGTATCACTTTGGTACTCATAAATTCTAAAATAATCTGCAAGAATAAATTTTCTTAGTCAAATCTCGATTTATGTTTTACCTTATATATCGCGAATTTTATCAAGAATTCCCAAATCAATAAAGTGATAGTAAAAGATTAATGCTCTTTGTTTATGAAAAATAAATTGTTTTATCTGACAACTTTGGGAAAATGATACTAAAAGCAAAAACAATTTCAACAGAATCTGGACCATTTCCCATCCTTATAAAGGTCTTAAATCAAGTTTCATCTATAAAAATTTTTAAAACATTTTCCAAAGGCAGCCACTTTTTTCTTTTGTAAGGAAATCATAAAATGCAAGGCCTGTCACACAAGTTCTGAAAGGCAAAAATGTTGGTCCAGATTGAAAGCAAAGTCGTAAATGCTGTCCTAAAGCAAAAGAAAATCTTTCAATAAATTCAAAGCTTTTTTTAGAGCTTGGAACATTGGAAGAAGACAAGAGTTAAAATTATGCCTCTATTAAAGACATTTTAAGATGCCCCTGTTTTTTACAGTCTAGTTTATTTCCTTGTTTAGACAAATTTCACGAAGAAGATTTTGAGGTTGATATCCCACTATAAAAAATAAAAAAAGGAGAAAGAATTTCGTACTGGAAATTCAATGAAATCTGCATATTGAACGACTTTCCGATGGCATTTAAATGACTCCAGGAATGAACATTAATGTCAAAGTTGGATCCACCGCTTTCTCTTAGAACACATATGCAGAATCGTAATGCCCTCTACGTAACGACTAAAATATCAGTTCCCCGTCAGTCTTTAATGTAACATAAAAAACAACTGTCGTTTTTTCAAAGCATCAGAAGTAAAAGTCAGTTCAATTATGATGAAATTCGCGACAATTTTAAATATTTATCTTTGGGGAGTCGTTATTGAAAATGAGGTAGTTAAATTTCAAAACTAAGCTTTTCTTTTTATTTCGTGGTAATATATACACTGATAAAAATCGCAATTTTTGTCATCACTTCTAGTGACAAGACATAAACCATAAAAGAGATTATAGTGCATTTTAAGCTGGTCCAATAAAGATAGGAATAGGGTGCATAGATATGCTTCCTGAATTTTTTTTTCCTGGTTATTTTTTAAATGTAATCCGTATACGGCATTCAGTATTTCTGGAAATGGAAATGATGGACATTACAGAATGAAGACGGCAATGCACTTCGTATTGTTTCAAAGACAGTTTGGAAGTTTTAAGTGCCATTTTCTTTAATGCTTTTGTCTGAAAACCAGCGTATATGTTTAATGCAATATTCTCAATTGGCAAGTTGTTAGAAACAATCAAACAAGAATTTGTCTAAACTGACTTACCTATGCAAAATCACCCACAACCCTCCAAAGAAGAAAGCAGAATTAAGATTGATTTAGTGTTATCTTTTATGAAATCCTATTCAACTTGTGCCTACTGAAGTCCTCCTGGAAGGCAACCAATTCCTATTTACTTCAACTGAAGTCTAAGCCCAAAGCTGCTTTGACTATCAATTTTCTTCCTTATCATGGATTCTTGATTCAAGAACTTAGCTAATAATTATAGACTATAAAGGGACGTAAAGGATTTCACACTTAATGCCTCCAGTTTTTAATGCCAACCAATTAACCAATTTTTAATGCCATTTTAAACATTTGGAAAATAATTCTCATTTCATAAAAGGTTGTGAACAAGAATAATTTAACTTCTAAAGTAAAATAACTACTTTTTGTTAATATAAAAGCAATTTGAAGTATCAGTTTTACTGCATTGGCTTCATGGTAAACAATAGAATGGTAAAAACTGCATTCCATACATCGTAGGAATTTTACACTGCTTCTCGTCTAAAAGAAACATAATAATCTATTCAATTATTTATTATATACTATATTTGACATTAATAAAAGGATGCTTTTTTAAAGGATGATTTCTTTGCTTCTTTTGTGCAAATCAGATGAATTTGTCCAGAGTGTTCTTCATTATTGTATTTAATTTTTAATCATTGTAATTTAGAATTCAAAGTTGCTTAAATTAGTCGCATGTGAAAACTTCAAGTTTAGGAAATGAATTGAAAATATCAACGGAAAAAAAGGTGAATTGCATTTAAATTTTTTAAAGATGAAATACAAATTAAACATGTTTTTTAAATTTCATGCTTGAACATCAAACAACTGTAATAAGAAACTATATTTGCATGCGCAAATTCTTTGAGGTACCAACAACTTATTCGTAGTAATTATGTTTATAAATATAGCAAGATCTAAAGCAATTATTGAAAACAATTTTTAGCACAATAATTCAAACAATTTTCTGAAAATTAAATGATGGAAAACCTAGAACCTTATAACCGAGTGATAAAAGTCATGTTTTATGATTATCATGCTTACAAATGCTGGTATACAAAGATCACACAAATTGCTACCTTCAATAATTCAATGTAACATACACAAAGATCATATACAAAATCTTGGTGATCTTTTATGGAGCAAGAAAATAAATCTTTAAATAAGAAACAGGGAATCAGTTTGACCAGAAAATCTACTGGCTGCCCTAAATATCATGCTCAAGTTCCATTTATACATAATTCCACATAATGATTCATATCTTGTACATCACTTAAAATCTGAATAGAATAATAAAGATTTCTTGATTTAAGTGTTTAATATATTGCGGAAACAATCAAATGGGTATTTTTAGATTTATTTTAATTTATAGGTAAAAAAGAGATATCTGATTGAATTTTATGTAGTTGTAATGTCGCTTTGCTTTCAATTTTATAATAATTATTGTTTATTGGTCTTCTATAAATGCCCAAAATTCATCGTAGTAGATTGGATCTTATCAAGATATTTTTAAATTTTTTTTAAAATGGCATCCTTCTTATAAATTATTTCAGGATAAAGATGATTTCAGAACTCTTAAACTATTTATAAAGTATGACATTAATTATTTTATAGGGATTCTTTAGTTTTATGACAAATAAATGATTCCTTTGAAAGTGAATTTTGCAATATGATGTCATTCGAAACAATTTCACTAATTACAAATGGTTATAACTAATAATAGAAATAAAAAATTGATTGCTTTTTTGAGTACATCCTAATTGCAGTATGCGACTTCCCTTGAACTCACAGCAGTATCCACGCGGCAATCCGCTTCAGGATCATGGAAAGCATTTCTTACGGTGCTTTCAGTTCGTCTACTGCTATATACAAAGCAGAAATTAATACAGAGTTTATGACACTTCCTAAAGAAATGAAAATCCAAGAAATAATTTCGGGAAATTTAGATAGCCACATGAAGAAGACGCATTCGATTATCGAATGCGCATCGCTGACTCCGAACATGCTAATACGATGATTCTTAATTGGAAACAGGTTTCAAATTCGTAACCTTCCAATCCCTAAATCAAAACATCGCCATCTGGCCTCCATAGTCCCAAGTTTGATAAGAAAATTATAGCTATTTGTAAATAGTGTAATTGTTTTGGAGAGCCATGCCAGGTAAAATCGCTTCACATTTTGAATTTATATAGCAACATTTACCTATAAAAAACACATCTCGATTCTGAACTAAAATGACATTAAAAATAACTATACATACTTTTTTATAAAAAGGTTTCGGTCAGTGCTGCATTTTTTACGCATAAACTGGCAATAAATCTCACAAAGTATTTTTGAGCTACAGCCAAGATCTTGAATGAATTTCTGGAAAAAATAGAAGAGAATAATGCATCACTTCGAAAATATGACGTTCCAAAATATGATGAAAGTACCCCACACTTTCGCATTCTAAAAACGCGTCGGAAGTTACCAGGTTAAATGGCTGCGTCAAAAAATAGAAATAAAACAACCTCAGATAATAACACTAACGCAGGGCTCTTCATGAAGACAAAGTGCCATCATTTTGTCCATTAATTAGGTGCTTGATACATGAAAAAGATGTATTGTTTATCATACACTTTTTCACCTTTCCCTCTTTGTTTCAACTCAAGAGGAACAAGAGTGCATTTTTATTCATCTTAAGGCGTTGATTGAATTTAGAATTGAGGATGAACATTTTTGAAGATTTTGAGGGATTAATATCCACCTTCACGTTTTACAAAATTGGAAAATGAATAACGTTAAGTATACCACTACCCACCAAAAAAAATCTAAATGTGCCATGGTTTAATAGATTCCATTTATATGAACATTTTATTGGTTGCAAGGATCTGAGACAAAAAAAAATGAAGAGCCAGTCTGATCCCGCTATAGAAATACAACACATCTTAATTTTTAATAAGAATAAGAAATGATCGTTATTATGTTATGGATATCATGGAGGGTGATTTTCAAATTCCCAAGAATAGTTATAATTCAGTTTCACTGAATGGCGATGGGGCAGCGGTGGCTTAGTGGTAACGTCTTGGCCGTCGGGGCGGATCAAGATCTGGTTCCACGAAAGATTTACCGCTTATACGGGCCTGGCGCGTACCAAATCCGGCAGCGTGGGCCAAACACCCTGTCGCTGGTGTGGTGTGGAAGATTGGAAAAGGGGATGGCTTTCCAGGTGTCCGTTGGTGAAGGGGATAGCCAAACAGGTATTCATCATCCGACTGGAGTTCAGAATTGAGAGGTATATTCCGAAACTATCTCTTGTTGCTTTCAAACGGACGTTACTATAATTAAACTAAACTCACTTAACATTGCAATTGACTAAATCACTGACCGGTGACAGATATGCCTCATGCTAAATAATCTTAATTATGATCCTAATGCATTAAAAAATAATGCTTTACTTTAACTGAATTTAGATTTAAATATAAATACGCGAATTTCTGATTAATAAAAGTACGTATTTTGAAACGAATGTTGAATCATTTCATAGTGTTTCTAGTTCTTAATACACACAAATTGCAACATTCTCTTCTCACTGTTGGGGGTTTTACGTGTGCACTGTGAAATTTCTGTTACTTATAGTTTACATTGAGCTCGGGAAAATTGACTAACCTTAAAAACAGATATGTAAGAAACTTTTTTTTCTTACATATCTTAAATTCAGTTTGTCCATAGCCTCCAAAGGTTGAATATTCTGAGAAAATATTTCTTCTAGTCTGATTGTTCAACCCATAAATCCGAAATTGGTCACACACACAAAAAAAAACCCATCAGATGCAAGTCATTATTTGCTCTTAGTGCATTTATTAAACCAAAAAACGTTTTACTTCCATATTGATTTGCTATTAATTGCTCTATATTTCTTTATGGCTAAAGAATTTTACATGAAAATTTAAGTACAAACATCCAGATTATAAATACGCATTCTAAAATTACCAAATTCCTATTCTAAGTTGCATTATTGAAGTATAAAACTCCTATTCTTATCAAAATTTGATTAGTCTATATTGATTATGCTACCGTATATGTAAAAACAAATACTTTTGAAATACAAATATGCTACTCTATGAAGATATAATAAATTCAGGATATAAGATAATTGATCGGAATCAGAGAAATGTTCTATGTCGAATTTTAATGCAAAAATTTAAAATATTGCTTTAAAATAATTTTGCTTAGATATTAAAGCAATATTGCAGGACAAGTGAAAAAATATCTTTTACATATTAAAATATTTGTAACAGAATATAAATACTTTTTCAAAAAGTATATTATTACATCAGAATCTCATTGTAGAAGCTCTAATAAAAATATCATTATGTATAATATTCTAAGGATTAAGTAAGAACAAATTCCCAAATTGAAACTTTAGAATTCATTATGAAATAAATTTTGCTTGAGAAAATGAATTCAGTTTATTATTCTTCATAGATGTATATAGAAATGCGAAATTGAATTAAAGTGTTTTTCGAAGCAGAGTTATTTTTTCTGAATTATTTCTTTCTAAGATAAAACAGAAAGCAAAAATTTCATGAATTTAACTTTAAAATTCCCTTGAGCTCAAACTTGAACTGACAATAATTGTTGCGATAATTTACAGTTTAAGTAAAAAGTTTAAGTTTTACAGTTAAATGTTAAGCTGTATGCTAGTTTTATTATGCCTTTCTTTAAAAATGAAATGTATCTCAAAAATCATTTTAAAAAAGAAAAGAAGTGTTTCCAGCTTTATTTCTATCATCATTTTAAACTAATAGGATAATTCAGTTAATCGAAACTTATATTTCAGAAAATTTTACATTTCTCGAAAGAAAAAAAAATAACAATAATCTATTTCAAATATTGATTCACTTCATTAAAAAATCAATAGCAACGGTTATTATAGTTTCGGCAAAGCTTCGAATTAGTAATCACAATGAATATGCATAATTTTTTTTCTCAAATAATTTGCATAGGGTTCCGAAACTGTACGTAGGATGAATTATGATTACTTGTTTTTAATTAAGTATGAGTTAAATAATTATAAAAACAACTCTTAAAATGATAAATATTTTTATTATTATTATTATCATTAAAATTTATTTAATTGTTGGATTCAATTAACCAAAAAATTTCATTTTAAATTTATGGCACAGTTTGGAATCACATATAGAACAAAGATCAGCTGTTAATCTATTGATTGAAAGCCATTTTGTCCAAAAATTCGAAGTTTATTTCCCAATAGATCTTCCCAAGGAATATTTATCTTTTAAATATATAAGTAGTCATTTATTAATCCATTAATTGCCATTTTTTTACATTTTTGTCTGGATAAGTTATATATATAAGTATAAAAAGTTGTGTAACAGTATAATTATAATCAAATGGTGTTTGTTTGGAAATTTGCTATTTTTGAAAACGACTGTCTTTATAAAATTATCAATAAAATCCTTTCAATAAAACCCAAGAGACTGAGTAAATAACAGATTGTTACTATGACTCTAAATTAAATATTTATGTACGGTATTTTATTATAACATAAAAACCAAAAATATATATAATGCCCCAAATATGACAATTCTCATCCGTACAACTTACAGACGAATTTCAAATTTGCTCGCTTATTGTAAATAAACAACCACAAAATACACACTTTCTGACACTCATAATATTGACTGATCTTATATCCCATGAAAATAAATGGTCAGGCATACTAAATTTGTTTTTAGTGCCGAGTGATGTATGTCAAACTCTAAATTCCCCAATTGAGAAGAATCGTGACAGCTAATAGATTAATTACACAAAATGTAATTTTTTTTTATTTCCAGTGTTTTTATGACAAATATCTGCCCCTACTATGTAATTAAAAATTATTATTATTATTATGTAGATAAAGAGATACAGAAATAGTTTCTAAGATTAACGCACTAAAAAATCCTACACGACTTACACTATCTACCAGTAAGTATTTGGATACCCATGAAAATTAGGATATCTACGGTCTTAATCTACATCAGGCCTTCTGTACTTAAATATGATGTAGGAAACAACATTGGCATTAATCGCATGCAAGATGCCTTGAAATTTAGAGCTGTATGACTTCTAGAAAGCCATAATTGTTGGATATCATAGAAATTGCCAATCCTTAAGGAACACATCTAGTGAATTAAACATTCCAAAATCAACAGTGGTTTTTTTTTTCTTTTTGAATAAAACGTGGAAGGTGAGTGGTGACTGTCAGAATGTGCTTCGATCTGGCAGACTCACGAAACTAAGAGATGGTGACCGACGAGTGCTGTCCAAAGAAATTGGGAAAAACTTCCCCAAACCGATGATGCACATACTTCAAGAGTTTCAAGGAGCATCCAGTACTATTGTTTCGTTAAATACTATTCACAAAGAAGCACATTTGCTTGATTTCTATGGTCGTGCTGCCGCTCATAAGCCTTTGATTATAAAATCCAACAGCGCTGCTCGTTTGAGATGGTGCAATGCACATTAAAACAGGACCGTAGACGAGTTGAAACAAGTTCTTTAGAGGGATGAATCAACCAATGTTTAATCTTGGGTAATGCATGCAGAACGCCTTTTGTCAGAATGCATTGTGCCTACAGTAAAGTTTGGCGAAGGTGGAATTATGGTATGGGGATGTTTCTCGTGGTATGGAATGGGATCTTTGATCCCAACTCATGGTAAGCTCAACACCGACTCCTACTTTACTATTCTAGACAACAATATGCTTCCTACGTGGTGGCAATTTTACGAGTTGCATCATTGTTTTTTTTTTCAGGATGACAACGTCACTTGTCATGTTGCAAGATCCACCATGGATTGGTATGATAACAATGAGGTAAAACGACTGGCCTAGTATTTTAAGATTCCAGACATGAATCCAATAGAAAACCTCTGGGACGATTTGGATCGCCGAATTTAAGGGTGCAGCAGCAATCCAAAATCGGTGAAGGAACTTGCGTCTCTTTTCCAAGCCGAGTAGAATAAAATACCATTGTCCATCATCCAAACACTTGTGGAAAGTATGCCTTGGAGGGTTAAGGCTGTAATTGCCTCAGGTGGAGGCTCTAGCAACTGTTGAATATAAATAAATTGTGTTTATTTCTTTTATCGAAGGTGTCCAATTACTTAGTGGTAGATAGTGTATTTTCAAAATGAAAGTAACTATAGCTATTACTTATCAAAATTAAATTTGTATTTAAAATTACTATTAGGTTTTAAAATTAAATTTTGGTTGTGACTCTTATATCATGCAAATGAGAGATCATTTCATGAAAATAATGATTAATATTTTAATTGAAATGTTAGAAATTATTTTAATTTCGATTGAAATTTTTAGTTTAAAAAATCTCAAGTAAGATCAAAATTTATCTAACTGGCTGGTAAGAAATTGAGTTGGTATCTTAATCGCTTCCTTTTCTGGTAAAGTTAAAGTAATAAATTATCCAAAAATATGAATGTTATTTTATCAAATTTGGCTAGCCATTGACCTTTACTGCTACAATGAATAAACATCCTAAATGTATAATATTAATATATCAAGTCTCGCCGGGAACTGAATTTTCAACCCACATCCTCCGCTCATATCTTTCCATTTCTTATCAAAATTTATTTATCTTTCTAAAATCAATCGAGTTATCCTATTCAGTTTTCTTACGAAAATAGTATTTTATTATTGCAATTAGATGCAATTTTTTCTTTTTTGCGGGGACCATCCCAATATACCAACTAGGATTACTCTTATTATTACCACGAATTCTTAAATGTGTATATTTTTTATTTTATTAAATTTATAAATATATTTGCATGTAGATTTTTTTTACTTTGCATTTGGCGACAGCATAGTCAAAAATGACCCATGTACAGTCAGTCAAAAAATTATTCGGACACTTCTTACTACTCGTAATATATAAAAGTTAAATCAAAGGAAAATATGGCAATCGACTTCGAAATGTATCCTCTATAAATATATCCAATAAAGATTTAGAGGCTCTTCCGAAATGTATAGTTTTAGCAAATCAGTTGTTCTATCTATTTTATTCGAGTTTCCATTTCGATTGATAATGTATTAACTTTGCTTTAAGGAAGGTGGTGTTTTTTAAAATCAGTGTAAAGAGTGATGAAATATGATTAAATAAAGTTCGAAATGCATATTTTTATTTTTATATTTAATTCAAAAATATAAATAAATAATAGATAAATAGTATTTTCAATGCATATCGTTTAAAATAATCAAAACTTCCGCATAAGTTCAGTAATTAATATTGACAAAAGAAGATTAAATCTAAAAATTTTCAGAATAGCTACAAAATAAAAGAGAGATGCTTATCTTCTGAAACATTTCTTAGCAACTGAAACAAACAGAGCACAAAGTTTCTGATTGGAAAGTTTCAACCAAAGGGTGTTTTCAATCATTTTATGGAATTTTTTTATATTTAATTGCTTTTTACAATAAAGGACACTGAATAAGAACAATTAATTTACCGAAACATTTTTAAGCTTTTATTTCATTTTTTTAAAAAAATGTATTTCGTTAAATTGAGTGACATTGTATTCTCTGTCTACAAGCAGTTGCTTCTATGTTTTATTTATTCATACATTTAATATTGTATAAATTCTTGCTTCATACAAAATTTTATTCCTGTGCTCTTATCACAAATCAAAAATCTCACAAACTATTTCTACGGCTCTCATTTGCCCCAACCAAAACTTAGCTGAAAATTTATACAAAGTATAATCCATAAATTGTTAATCTCACCTCCATATTTATTTCAATATATAATAACGTTAAAATACATGCTTTGTTTTTCGTTCCATTTTAGAGAATTTTTATTCTTGCTAGAGAATTCGTTTATAAGTTGAGACGCCTTCCCCCCCCCCCTAAACAATGTGCAAATGCTAAACATGTTTAAAGAAATTTGACAGTAACTTTGGGTAATTGTTAAACACCTTTAAAATAATTTGACAGTATCGGATAAAAATTGTTACAATGATGTTTTATATCTTGATCAGTCGATTCGCATCAAAAGTTTTGTGATTTTCTCTACAAAAATGTTAATATTATTAATTTTAAGTCAGCAAAAGTATAAAACATAGCTTATATTTTAAAAAGGCATAACTTTTGCTTTTTTAAACAAAATTTTAATGTAAAATAAGAATTATTGTTAAAGAAATATTATTTCTTTCAAAAAATCATATTGAAGAAACCGGAACTCTCATTTAGTGTCAAATATTAAAATTTTCAGTTATATGTAACTCATCAATCCTTTCATTTACTAAAAAACATACATATAAACAAAATATTATATGTATTCGAGTTATTTTAATCTAAAACATTTGAATATATAAATGAAATTCGGTGCTGCAATTTGAAGAATTTGAATTTGTGTAGAAAAACACTTCATACATAATGTCTACAACAAGAGTAATTATAGTTTTATGATTCAATTTTTAGTTTCGTAATAATGAGAATTGTTCGGATA
Organism: Argiope aurantia; assembly: GCA_026543865.1. NCBI lineage: Eukaryota > Metazoa > Arthropoda > Arachnida > Araneae > Araneidae > Argiope > Argiope aurantia. Next base: position 287,256 of record JAPMOR010112654.1, on the reverse strand, counting down.
CTTTTTCAAATTTTATTATAAAACAATTATCAAATTCTAGTCCTGTCGCATCATTATAAAAATTATCTGTTAATTAGTAAAGAAAAGAACTGAAATTTCATTGGAAAGGGATTAAAATGGACCTGGAAGGTAATCTTTGAATGATTTGAAAAAGGAAAAATCGGTTGGAAAAATTGGAATTTCTTTTGGTTTAAAATCCAAAGATTAATTTGCTCGTAATCATAACTGAAATCAGGCTAGAGTGGCTGGGTGTTAGGGTGTTGGACTCAGGACAGGAATGTACTAGATTCAAAACCCGATTTTAACGAAGAGCCACAGTATATGTGAATCCTGTGCAAGCTAAACCCGTCGAGCCCAATATTTTTCCTTAGACTGAAGCAGAAGCTTGGAGGTGGGGGGTGGGATCAGATGTCCAGTTCAAATATTGTCCTCGTCGTAGTCCCAATATAGCCCTATTTCTGCTCCGAAGCGGGACGTTAATATAATTAATCTAAATTAAACATAACCGACATCTTTGTTCTATACAAAGATATGTGTAGACACTGAATCACCAGACCACAACGAAAATCAATTTGAAAAATGAAATCCTCGTATTGTTATCCATTGTTTAAATTCTTACACACATAAAATTTATTTAACTTTAAGTTATATTTTATCACTTAAATCGTTCATCAGTTCAAAAATAATTACCATTGTTAATGCTTGATACAATGTAAGTAAAGAATCATGAAAGATATTCGCTGCAGAATATTAACCCTGCTTGAAAATGTCACCTGAAAATGCGACTGAAATCCATTCAAACCCTATCCTTCAGCTCCAAAGTAAATATGCAAAAAATATTACTTTCCTTTTAGAAAACAAAACAAGAGAAAACGAAGTTCACGCATCCAAAATGCATTGTCTCAACCAGCTTCACGACACTAGGGAAATCTGAAAGAATTACTCCCTTTCGAAATAGACCCAAATCTCGGTTCCTTTTCCAACATTCTTCTTTTTTCCCCCTTCCTTTTTTGTATCGATTTCACGTCAGGTTTCTTTTTGGATATTTTTTTCAGAAGAGGACCACGTGAAAACCTCCACTCAAACCTCTAGCTGTCAATAGAAAAAAAAATTGGGAGAGAAATTCAGTCGAGAGAAATCTCTCAAGTCTGAAAAGATAAGGGAGGAGGGAAACTGCGGAGTTCCTTGTATCGGATTGTTCTTTCATCGGAATTATTTCCAACTCTTGAGAAAAACAATTTTTAAATCAAGCAGTTGAATATCACCTCTAATCTCAGAAGCTCTACTGATTCTTTTCATGGACTTTTTCAGTTCGAATTTTTGTTCCTCATTCCCCTACAATAGATTTACTTTAAAAATCCTTTGAAAAAATTGCATTTGCATTTTAATGCCAAGTTTATATAATAGAACACTTTATTTGAAAGTGAGAATATACTGGATGAATAAATACAGTAATAGTCAAAACATTAGAGTTTCATTTTTCAATTCAAAACTATCCACTTGCTTCAAGTTATAATTCGAAAAGTGACGAAAGTGTATAGGTTCTTTTAGATACTTTTTATATTCCCTGATATGGTGCAAGAATTTGGAGAGAAAATTGCAGAGCTAGGTGTTGTCCTCCTCGTCTTTTAACCATGACGAGAAGTTAATGCAGTTAAATAAACTTCTTTCTGTTGTGGCTGATACTACCTTTGTATTGGCTCATTAGAAGGCTATTGTGATAAAGCATCAGCTTTGGAATCAGACGGCTCTAAGTTTGAAATTCCATTTCAAAAAAGATATACCTTCTACATTGCCCTGATGCCTGATAAGTTTGATGTATAGTGCCAAACGCCCTCCTATATACGTGGCCTGAAAGTTTGAAGAGAGCCTCAAAATGTTGACGTTATTTGATCACAGTCCAAAAGTAGGTCTGTCCAAAAATGCTTCTCTTATTCTTTCTAACCGGGACATTACAATAACTGAACTAAAACCAATATTTCTTTCAGATTTTTGAACCCTGTGGGACGGATTTGGAGAAACTTCTGACTGCCTTTTTACTTCTCTTTCCTTTTTCATCTCCTATACCCGATAGCTTGATATACTGTTAATGATCAAAGACGATAATAAGTAATCTTTAAAATTTCTTTCATCAATACCATCGAAAATAGAGAAAACTCTTTACTGTTTCTGTATCAAAATCTATTTTTATGCAATTTGTTAGAGCATCCACCGCCCTTTAATTTAATGAATAAAATACATTTATGTCTAAAACGGGGCATGCTCCTTCAATAAAACAGTTCGTAAATTTGATAATCCGAAGTAAATTCTGAATACTTCATATTTGGTAGCTATATCGGTGACTCATGATTTTTATACAAGAATCGCCCACCAAAATGTGCGATGTGTTTCGTGATGTAAAAGCTGCAGCTTTAATTTACTTTTGACGAAAACTTCAAGCTTCAAATCAAGACATCATAAAACATTCAAGAAATCCTAAACATACCCCACATTCATAAGACACACTGTGTCATTTTTTGATGTCCCAAGATGATTTAACATGCTATTTTGCATGTTACATATCTGAAAAAATTCCTACACAACCCCATTAAGCAAAAAGGAATCTAAATATGACGAATTTGCAACACACTATAAATAATTTCGAAAGCACATGAAAATCATCTACAATTCTAGTTTTACGATTTAACATATTCACCACAATGAATATATTCATAATTTTAAACATTGAAAGTGAATCAATCTATATCTGTAGTTCAAATTTCCTCACATTAGTGGCAGAAAAGTTTGGAATGATCGATTTTGGCTCACATTTCTTCATCAATGACTCAGAATTTCATAAATGGACATAATATCTATTATATAATTGAAACATAAGATATCAATCCATTCAATCAATTAATATATTTTAAGGGGTACAGTAACAGTTGTAAACAACATTCATTCTTATGTCCCTCTATGCACAATAGTAAGGATAAATTCCTTTGAAATATATGAAAAGGGTCGTTAAATGATTTCAAAACAAAAGCAAATTCTTTACAAAAACATTCCTCTAAGTTGAATGAAACTCCTAAGAAAGTATAGCTAAAAATATTTTCATAACTTTTTCTTGCCTTTATCTCTAAATATTCAGGCTTTCTTTCTTATGTTCCCGTTTCTTTTCTCTTTTTTCCCCATACAGATATAAAAAGATCTTTGTTTGCTGTAATGTTATGGAACTCATAAAATAGAAAAGAGTCATGTACATTGAAGCTCAGCATGTTATATATAAGGAAGAATGCCGCTACTTTTACTTTCAATGACTGTTGTCAGATGTCGTCAAATGTAATAGCATTCGTTTTTGTCATACTTGTCATACTCAGTGTTTTACTTCTTTTCACTTCTCCCTCCTCTACTTTTCATACCAAAAGGAGAGCTTCATAAGATGAGGATTGCCGTCATTTCTTTTTCCTTTTTTGACCCCCACAGATCTTTAGAGGGGAAAGATGATACTTGATAAGTACGTATTTGTGGGCAAAATACCTTGAGCCTCAAATACAGAGAAGTTGATGAACACTAGATATTCTTAGAGATTTTTAAAATTTATCGAATTGCCCATGTTGGAAATAAAATTGAAGATATTAAGTAATAATTTTAAAAAATTAAATAAATGATGCCCAAGCACATTTTGCCATTTTAGGGAAAGAGGTAAAAATATATTTCTTTAGAAGCTGCTAGCAAAAAAAAAAAATCTGTTGAAAGTATTTTTCAATAGATTCGAAAATCGATCTTTTTGTTTACCAGATTTATTATGTTTGACTAAGGAATTTAGAATTTCTGTAATTATTTCATCTTGAACTTTTATTGCTTAATAATAATTTTAAGATTAAAATTAATAAAAAAATAAATAAGAGTCAATAAAATATGAACACAGTTTTAACATGAGTGTCAAATGGACAAAGTGATCAAATGAAAAGTACTTAATTGTAGTTCAAATAACAGACAGATGATACAGATGTTACTAAGGTAAATGTTTCTATAACCAGCATTTTTTTCCTATTTTCCAGCATTTTCCTTTTTAACACTTGTTAACATTTACCATTTTCTGTCCTCAATGCGCTGAAATATATCCAAAATTTCAAATGCCATTTTTTTTATTCTTCTTGCTGAAATATTTATTATGAATAAGAAAAAGTTGGCTAGATTAAAGGAGCAATTATTGATCTGACTTTCAGTGTTAAAGATCATGAATTTGATCTCCAGTCAAGGGATATAAGTGACAGTAAGTTTTGCATGCGCTTATTTTTATGATGGCTTTTGAGGTAAAACATTTCATGATACAACGTCAATTTTGTGAGTTCCTTGCTTGCATTCTCGAGTGGGGGCAACAAACGCCGTGAAACATCGTGAAATGCATTGTTCAACACCGAAATTCGATTTCTATCATTTCTTATCGAAGCTTAGAATTTTGGTTTATTACATTCAACTCGTAAAAAGAAAAAGTTCTCTAAAATAAATAATTTTATTGAATTCGTGTGTTTACAAAGCCAACTTTATATCTTAAATGAATGGCATATTGCCACATCCACACTTACAGTTTGCTTTAGTAAGCAACAAAAACTAAACTTTGTGCATGAAGTTCTAAACTAAATTTATTTGACAGGTTTCCAAAATAATGCTATGTACAATAAAGAAGAAAAAGCATTGAATCAATATGTGCAATAAAGTACTGAAAATTTTTTATGAACCTATGGAATATATTTTCTTCACATCCTTTTATTTAAAATAGTCATTGGAGCAATAAAAAGTGGAGCAATCTACGTCTTTTGCTTTTTCTTACTTCTTTCTAAAAGTTATGAATGATGATGGTTATTAAGAACCATTTTTTATTTGTATGCTTAATGTTCCCATATACTTTAATCTTTCCAATTCATATTATTTGCTGAGTTGTTAGACAGTAAAGAAAAGATTGTTGAAAATATCTTTTTTCTTCCGACTTTCCTGACTTCAGAAATGTAGGACGACACTTTTTTAAGTGATCTAAAGCTTACTGAAGTACAATCACGGTCATTTATAATATTCCTTTCAAAAACTTTATTTTTTATTTTTGAGTTTATAGATATATTTTTAAAATGCTGAATTTACCTTTAAGCCCTCATTCAATTTATTTTGCTTCAGATTTGTTTAAAACGATTGACGTATATTGATTGCATGAGTTTAAAATTTTTAAATACGAAAGTTAATCGTATATAAAAAAAATTAATATAAAATTAATGCTTTTTTAAACTAAATACATTTTATATCTAAGAGTCTTAGAAGGGAGGTGCTTTAAATGAAATTATTAATATACTAAAATTGAAATGTTGACAACATTATGAAACTCAGAGCGAGTTATCTCTCCGAAACATTCTCACGTATTCTCAAAAAATGTACTTGTGTATTATTAGCCGTATGCCTTTGGTGAAAATTTTTTGTAAAAGAACATGCAATGTTTGATCTTGGCATTTTTGAGTCCAAAATTTGATCCAAAATTACAATTTTAGTCATCAAATCTCATACCAAATTTCATATATTTTAGGATCGCATTTTTGAATACTCGTGTTTACATATTTGTAAAAATACAGATAGGGAGATTGTCAACCTCACGAAGAATTTCGTTTGAATTTGATACATATATCTTAGATGTTAAATGTATGTACCAAATTTATACGTTCGTTTTGTTCCTTTCGTGTTAACTTAAATTTGGACATTTGGGCAAGCATATTTTCTCTGAATTGATTTCCTTCAAAATTTAATGGAAAAACCTAAATTTAATGGAAAAACCTAAAGACCACCAGATTTAACATATTTCATCTACTATCTTGGAACGTTTTTGAGTTATTGTGTTCACAGACAGATATAACTCCAAAAATATGTTTTTCGGATTCGGGAAAATCTGAAACATAGAGATTCTTCAAATCTCGAGTTCGAATTCCTTTGCATTTACAATACTTTTTCTTTGTATACTTTACATCGAGGAAGTAAAAAGGTATTTTTCAATTATCATGACTCAAAATACCACTTGTTTTGGGGAAAGAGACCTAAACTAATATCATAAATAGACACAAAAAATAAGTTAATCAAGAATTAAATATCAATTAAATTATTCGTTATCTTTATTCTATTAAAAGTCATTGCCAAATAATCAGAAAAGGGGAAATATAGATATGTTGATATAGCAATTTTCCTTCATGTGAATTTAATGCTTATCGTAAGTGTTTAGGAATAGGAGAATAATAATGCAACATCTAATTTTGCTTAAGTGATTTTTCGTATGCAAAGAGAAAGTAATATCAAAAAGTTAGACACCCAAGAGTTTGATGAATCCCCGTCTTTTAAGCTTCCAGATTGGTGTAGTTCAATTACATTCCGTTTCGAAGCACCATCAATGCAATTTCCAGACGTACCTATTCATATTGATCTCTGCCAGATGACGAGGACGTTTTGGGTTACATACAGGACGAAGTGTTTGCAATGCTATTTGAAGATATTGATGCACTCATATTTGGGGTAACAAATGTTGTGTTTAGTGTGACAGCTGAAATGCTGTATATTTGGTTAGAACTGGACTATTTATTGATGTTCTTCGAGTTACCATTTGTGCTCGGATTGAAATATGTTGCCGTGAGTCATTTTATTAAAAACTCTATAAGAGTCTTTATAATATGTCTTAACAACCATATATTAAATTATAATAGTTTTCTTACAATATTTTTTATAATCATGAAAGAACTTATGACCATCCTATATAAGGAGTCCGCTTTTTCCTATTTATTTACTATTATTTTTTTAACTGATTTTCTTCAAAATTAATGTTACGGTCTTAAAATGTCTACTTATTTAAAGTGCGAAACTTAAAGAATGGAAAAAGTTCATATTTTAGCAAAATGAATATACAAAATCAATAACAATTTAAAACATGTGCAAAAGAAGAATATTTATATTAAAGAGCTTTTATCCATCTATTTTCAAAATCTTGATACAAATAAAATGTACTTCATACTTATTACAAAGATTGTAGCCATCATGTTGGATACCACTAATCTTTAGTGAAAATCAAAAATATGCATAATATATTCATATGAAACTCATAAGACTGAAATATTATTTCGAATACGACAATTTGAGTGTTGAGCCCAAGTGCTATAAAGTCGTAGTTTGCAAACGAGGAAAGTACTGCAAGCTCATAAATATTCCTGCAAATCTGTTTAGAGTTTTCGTAACATATTGTAGGCTTTGGATTGTCATATTGTGTAAAGCTGAGGTAGAGCAGGACAAGTCAAATTTACTGGTATGAGATGAAAGGAATGAGGCAGAACTATAGAGAAGGTAGCATTTTATAATTCAATATAACATAAAATGTTTATTTTTACTCTGGAAAACAGTTACTTTCTATAAAATCAATATTTAAATATGGCTTTCTTAAAACCTCGTTTCTAGCAGAATATAGAAAAAAATGCCATGAAAATGATATTTTTAGGCAGAACATATTTCAAAAAGATGAGAAATTGAATACAAAAGACCATGCAGATTCCTTCGTAAAATGCACATCTGAAAGAAAAATATGTTTGTAATGGTGTCTCTTAATTTAATTTATATCCTAATTAATTTCCTAATTTAATCTAAAATGTTATCTTATTTCCTGATTCAAAACCCCCTTTTTTATTTAATTATTTCTTGCACGCGCTCTAAAAATTGCTGAGTTTGGACTTCCCACACTCCAAGGGAATGAATTTAAAATCCCTAACACTTACAACATTTTTTTAAAGGTACTCAAGATTCCGTTTCCTAAATCAACACTTGTCAGAGGAATCTCTAAAAGAATCTCTTAGTAAAAATGCTAAGAGAGAATTTTGTCTTACTTTGCCTCCCAGTGAACAAATTACGAACATTTATAATGAATTAAATTCCAAATTTGTCTTCTTTTTGGCCACTCATATGTAAAATTGTGTGTGTGTTTTCGCGCGCGTCTGCCTGCCTGTCTGTCTGTTTGTCTGTCTCTGTGTGTGCGTGCGTGTGTGTGTGTGTGTGTGTGTGTGTGTGTGTCTATTTCTTGATAACGTGGGTGATTAAAGAGAAAATTGAAATTTGGTTTTCGATATTATTGTTACCGAGTACAAATCAGGATCAATGGAATCTAACTCGGTGCAGCTTCGCTGCTAAGAATATGAAGCGAAAAGTGAACGAAAAAGCAGATTTGATATTTTAACAGTTTAGAAAAACAACTTCTCATTTTCTGGAGGGATTTTGAATCGAAACTAAAGAATTACTTGGCAACAGTTTAAGACAAAAAAAGTTAACAGTATTGTATTCCAACTGGCATCGGAAAAGCGCAACTCAAAACTTAATTTAACTGAGTTGAAAATAAATAATTTCTTGAATGTAGATTCGCTAAAATTATTACACATATAAATATAAATTTATTGTATTTTTATACCTATAAATTAAGATATTACATGGAGGCTCTGTTAGTAACATTACGAATCCTATCTTAATGGGGGATTGTCTGATAGGATTTCATTTATATGTAATAAACATCTGTTCTTCTAGAGCCACAGTTCATTAAATAAACAAATTAGGCTGCGGAACACATGTTGTTAAGAGTTCGATTTCCGCTGAAAATTCTCCATATAGGCTGACTCAGGACTCAATAAATCCTCTGGAGGAGGGGGGGGGTAAATACCCTTCCTATGGTAGGGAGGATTAGAGAACGGGATACTGATCTCAATATCGATCTAATCATTTGATTATTATTCAAAATTACAAAAACAGTTCGCAAATAATCCTCGTGTTGTTTCAACCAGGATGTCAATTCAACTAGATTGTCTCAGTTACAGACATAAATTTTAAATAAGCATTTTATGATCAATATTTCTGCTTCTTTTATAGATTGAGATATATAAGGACATCATCAACAAAACAAAACTTAATCTAATCCTCTAGCAGGAAGGCAATCTCTATTGTCTTCGCTCTTTTGAATTTATTACATATTCGAGACCAAAAATACTTCAACAGGGGAATATATCATCTATTAATGTTCTGTTTTTTTTTTTTTTTTTTTTGTTTTTTTTTTTTTTTTGAAATCCCATGTTTGTGACTCCAAGGTACTTAATTCTGAATTATTGTCTGTGTATGCTGATATTTATAAATTTTAATTTATACTGTTTCAGAATTATTTATTTAATGAGAATCAAGTCTAAATAGCTGATATTAAGATTGGTGCATTTTATTCTAGCAAGTAATTATCAAGAATTTCGGAAAAAGTGAGAATTTTTAATTTTGTTATTTCCACTTTTTGAAGCAATAGCAGTGTTATTTTTGGAATGGCCCTTGTAACTTTAAACCTTGGTTAGATAATAAGGAGACGACACTTGAACAAGTATTTTCACTCTTAAATTTTTCTGCAACCAGAGGGAGCGTTTCTTACTGCTGGTTGCAGAAGAATTTAAGAGTGAAAATACTTGTTCTGACAATTTTAATTTAAGAATAAATTAAGAATTAAGAAAGAAAATAATTTACCTCCTCAAACTTTTATCTCATACTTGCCTATAAATGTCCTCTTCCCATCCCCCCTATATAAAATAAATATATTGGGTAAGGCCATAAATGCCTTAAATGGAATTGGCAAACAATAATTACGTAATATACATCTATGCACGAATCTAGCTTTTATTTTTTAAATCTATAGTCCACAATATGTCTTTCTTTCGAACCAAAATTTGACACTGAACAACAGTTGTAGTCAAAGGTCAAATCCTGAATTTCATTGATTTAAATCACAATTTTTATGATTTATTGCGTTTACATTCATGTGAGACCGATAAACGGTCATCCCTTTGGCAAATTTGTTTCAAAATTTGATAGGAATCTACATTTAAAATTTTAAATATGTAATATATCTATACTTATAAATAAAGCTCAATGTGTGTGTGTGTGTGTTGGCGCTCTACAGGCCAGGTCATTTGATCTACAGCTACCAAATTTGGTACATGTATACCTTAGAGGTCGGGAATGTGCACCTGGGTTCCCTTTTTTTGAATTTTTAATTAGAATTTTAATTATTAATTAAAACTAACTTTCCCGCCAGAAAAATCTTTTCATTTTCCTCACCGTCAAATGAGTAAGGCTTCAGTTTTTTTTCAACACTAATGAGGCTAGTGTTAACATTTTGGGGCAGATTATTTCAAACGATTCTCTTTATTTTCTTAATGTTTGATGTATTTAAAATTAAACAATATTAATTAATCGATCTTTGAGATCATTTTGAAGTACTTTTGAATTAAAATAAAACAGAATAAAGGAACTTAAAAATTTCTAATCTGCATAGCGTTACCCCAACTGGCGTAGAAATTCGGATTTAAATTATTTTTAGGTTAGTTGTGTGCTTTTGTAATTAAATTGTATTTATGTTAGTTATATATTTTTTGTATCTGCTTATAATTTTAAGTATATAGCTTTGTAAGTAGTTTATTTTAAACAGTTTTCGACCGATTATTTTAATCGATTCTGTTTATTTTCTTAGTGTTTGATGCATTAAAAATTAAACATTGTTAATTAATCGATCTGTTCATGATGATTCTGAGAAAATTTTGTTGACAAATTCTTGTGATATTACATAAATTAAAAAAGATACTTTTTACTGCCCATAAAGTTTAAACGCTCAGTGACTCTGTTATCAGTAATCATATTATAAAAAAATGCTTTGTTTCAGTAAAAAATATTATTATATTAATTGCAGATTAATTCCTTCCCCTTTAATTTAAAGCACAAATTCTACGAGAGATAACAGAAAATTAGAGAGATACATATTACGTTATGACTGAAGGCCTTTATAATATTATGAGTGAATTATATGACTATCAAAATTTGAAGTTTTAATATATTTTGATGAAGAATCTATTAAAGTTAGAATTGCGTAAAATATTTAATTATTAAAATTTAAAATTAATTAAGATTGGCGAACCGGCTGGTCGCCAAATGCGGCTAGTATTATATAAAATAAATAATTATATATTATATTAAATTTTATTTATTTAGCTCTTAACGTTTTAAAGTTATCCATTTTACTTGTATTTGAAAAGCCAGACATGCAGACTTCCTATGAATGGATTTCGTTCAAAGTTTGCTAGAAATCAACAGATTTAGTCTAATTTATAGACCAAATTTCATTAGTTAGCCTTAAAGCGTTTTTCAATTCACACACACAGACATAATGCCAAAAATAAATTTTCGGATTTCAGGAGGAGTGAAACGTATTGATTCATCAAAATCTAGAGTTCTTTTGACGATTCTACTACCTTCTCTATATTTCGTATTCGGGAAAGTCGAGGACTTTGGACCTGTAACATCCAGAAGAGTACATTGATAAAATGTCATCCAGGGTGTATACCAGAAGAGTATTCCTCCCTTCTATATTTTATAAACTGTAATTTGCATATCACGTAGTAAAATTTTATGACAAAGGGAGGTAATACTAAAATTACAATTAATCCTAAATAAAAATATATAAAATACTTTTGAACTAGTATTAAACGGTATTAAAAACTATACGCGTTAGGCAACCAACTGGTTTTTCAATAAAATTCATTATTTTAGTTTCATAATGTTAGCTTTCAGTTAATTTCTGAGCTCGTTTAATTTTGAGAAAATAAAAGCATTTATTGCTGCAATCAATTAACCATTGAAACCAATTGGAAATTAAGAGAAAAACATGCAAAAATTGCATGTTTTTTTCATGCAATTTCAAATAAATTTTAATATAAAAAATAAAATGTTGCAGTTTTTCACTGACTGTTCAATATCATTTTTAATTATTATAGAAGCATTATACCGAATGGCTTTCTAAAAACTAAGATTTTCTTATTATTGATCCAACATGATTTTAATTTAAGTTAAATAATTGCACATTATTTAAATAATTATAAAATATATACTTAAGCAAATTATAAACCCATTGAGTAAAAAATAATTTGCTGAAAACGCATTTACCTTGAAGCAAGGTAAACTTACAATTATTTGAAATGTACAACTAAATGTGTAGAAAATAAAAATGTGACCATTCTAAGTCATCCAACCACTCTTTAAATACATCGCATGCCAAATGTGAATTCTAAAATATAAATTATCTTATGGTCATAATAACAGTACAGAAAAAAAAACTAACATTTAAGTGCTGTGAAATGTCCGAATCGTATTTAATCTTATTATATTGAATAAATGGATAACATAATTTAGTGGCCGAAGAAAATTCTATTTTTAATACAAAAAAAATCACAACTTTCTTAAGAGATGCTTAATAAAACATAATTATAGCACTAGTGGTTATTAAAATCTTCCAACTGATTCATTCTGCATTTAATAAATATCATGTAACAAATCTAATCTCAGAAAAAAATATTATATTAAAATCGCACACACAGAGAGAGAAATAAACACTAATATTTGTAAGCTATAAAATCCCGTTATCTTTTTATAGCCTAAGAATAAAGTAAAATTCTTGATTAATGAACCATATGAAATATAATAGTATTTTTCAACGAATGAAAAACAGAGGAAAAGATTTGAGGGAACTGTGAAATGTGTCTGACTTAAATTCCAAGAATAAAAACTAATTTTTTTTTTTACAAATTTGTTAAAATTAAGGGAAAATTTCGCAACTTAATAAATATCAATGAAAAGAGAATTATTGAAATTTCAGTCTAAAGCATATTTTCGTATATTTCCAGAAGTTTAAAAAAAGTTTTAAAAAGAAATTTCCAGAAGTTTAGAAAAATGTAAAACAAATGAATTTCAATGATCTAGCACAAAAAAAAATTAGAATAAAATGCATTCAAATCACTTAGACTACTGAAAAGAAATATAAATAAAATAATAATGAAAAAAGCATTTATATTTTTAACTACGGAAATATTAAGTGATGATAAGATAAGTAATAATATTAAGTATTCATTGATATTCGAATGAATTTTCTTTATTTATTCAAACACACTGTGCCGGATTATCAAATAGTTTCAGTAAACAAATCCCTAGGATCTCCAAAGTTTTCAAACTTATTTTGCGGTATTTTCACTATAATTTAATATTCCGTTTTAATTTGATTTGCAAAAACTTAGTGCTCGAATGTACTCAAATTAAAATCAAGTATCACTTAAATTTCAAAGCATTATCCTTAAAATTTTTTCAATCCATTTTTCTCGAATTTTTCTTGATTGCTGATTAGTGGGGTCTAAATCTTTGCAAATGGCTGATCTGGTAAACATTGAATTTAAATAGTTAGAATTTTTTTTTAAACTATTTTCTTATTTTTTTTAAAACTTTTTTACAAGAAATACTGAAATTAACTCTCTTGCAGATTGTAAATAATTAAATAATTTGTTATTTCATCGCATCGTATTATCTTTTTTTTAAAACTTCTTATATAGAAAGGAAAGGCTATCCAATAAAAATATCAGCAATTAGAAATTTTAAGAATCGGAAGAATAAGAATTTTAAAAACACTCACTTTTCTCCTTAATTCAATTAACTTATTCCTGAGGGTTGCGCTTGACAGACTCTTCTCCTGAAGAATGGCGTCCAGAGGATTGGATTTGTGTTTCCTACTCTTGTTAAGCTACTGGTCAAATGATAAAAGAGCCACAGCGGGTGACAAGCGCAGCCAATTCGGAATTCGACCTGAAAATAAGAGAATTGCGAAGTTTCAATTTATTTCATACCTGAAGGCCAAAATTCCAACGAAGTGTCCTTTGACGGAAAAGAGTTTCCCCATCGTAGTGCCCTAGGCACACAATCAATTTTCTGTAAGTAGCATCTTGATAAAGAATTTGGAAGCAAAAAACTTCACACATATTTTCTTAATGAGAATATTTTACGGTTTGTGCAGATCTAGGCTATTATCTTTGTAGATGTTCTACATTCTTTCATAATATAACCCATACAAACGAGATTTCCATAATTCCCCGAATTCCGGTTTGTTGAAAAAGTCCCACATTGCAGCTACATCCGGGCCACGGGCCCCTCTAGAGTTGCAAACAGACTTAATTCAAGATACCTGGACATCAGTATATTATTATTATTTATAGTAGCAATCTATAACAAAGCAGGATCTAGTCAGAGAATTTTTGAGGCAAAAAAACTTACATGCATTATTAATAAGAATCCAGGGCATAGGGACAGCTGTATATTATTATTAGAATCGATATCAGCTATCTATAACTAAGCCAATGATGACAGTAAATGAGATTCTATAAAACGAGTACTTTTCTTACTACTTGCGATTTTCAAATTACTTACGATTACACGACTACTTGCGATTTAAAAAATTTTAAAATGGCATCCTATTTAGTGAAACTTTTCATTTCAGCTTACAGCCAGTGACAAGAACAAATACTAAAACTCTCCTTCTCCCATCTTTTCCTTTTGAAATGCAATTCGCATTTCGCATGCTTCATATATGTGAGGAGGGAGCTTTTAATCGTTTTGTCCCTCACTTCTTCATGTACTGTTGTTCTGAAATTTCTCAAAGTTATCTCCTATAAAAAATGGAATATTTTAATAATTTTACAGCTCTTCATTATAATTTATGTTAATTTAGCTAAAACTAATTTCAGAGAAGGAAGACAATTTGAGAAATGTTATTTTTTAGATTATATAATGTTAGTCAGTATGAATTATGAAATATATTAAAGGCTAAAATTTAAAAAATAATGAAAATAAAAAGATTTCAAACACCATTTTACAAGAGTGTTTAACAGACGTTCTTACATATACACTCTAATAGCCTTTTTCGGATTACTCGCCATACGATGTCAACCCGAAAGTAAATACGTACCTAAAATATTTTCTGCTCGGCAATGTCGAAGTATGCATAATATGGCACGGATAAAATATCCATCTTATTTTGCAATAGACCAATAATATTTTTAAAATACAAAAAATTATATTCAATTCATTTGAAGTATCAAATGATCTGAAAGTTCAACTGTTAATCTCAAAGCTACACAAGGGTGACTGATAATTTTTATCAAATGATAAGCACGACATCTGAGCTCTCATCCTCTTTATCATATTACTTCATTATCCATATTTTTGCAAAATATTTAATATACAGCAGATTAGTTAATAAGTAGAATCATGTTTCGAATTCTTAAAACCCGGGATAAAAGATAATGACCGAAAATTATGAAGTAAAAATAGTATGATGCTTTCTCTTTGAAAAAGTAGGTTTGATGGAATACTCAGTGAACATTGTAATCTTTAAATATTTAAGCGAGATTGTAGAGCATAATCCTCTTCATCTAATAGTTAAGATATTTGCATGAAGACAGAGTATTTAATCACTGTGACCTGAAATTTCCTCGTGAATAAATTTGGAATGACGATGCATTAAAATGTGTATGACGAACCTAGGTAAATTAAATCTGTATGGTGAGGCTTCAAGTAGCTGTTGAAGGAAGTGATGTAAATGGCATTCTAAGAAAGTGGCTCAAGTGATCTTTCAAGTGGCCTTCCAATTTTCTCAATATTAAATAGTTTAAATGGATAGTTTGTAACGAAAACATAATTAGAAAAGATTGTTCATGTTCAGGAAATAATGCATCTGTGGCTAAATATAGAAGAATAAAACTGAGCTGCTTAAAGAGCGTTTTTTTAGTTCTTAAATGTCAAATTTGAAAAATGCTTAAAATTTTAAAATGCATTATAATCTATTTTGTTTTAATTTTAATTATTTTTCTAATTATCCAATTTGAACTAAGGGCTACCGTTTTTTCCTAGATTTTACCTAAAAAAATAGATAAATATTTGAGAAAGTAAAGCATATTTTCAGTCAAATACATTAGTACTTTAAAGACCATATCAAAATTCTTTTAATTATTCTCATTACCATTATGTGAAATATGAAAACTGTATTTTTAGAGATTCCTAGATTAGCAAAAAATTCAGAAAAATTATCAATAAAAAGAAGATCAAATATCAAAGAAAAAATTGTATCATACGAAAAAAAAAAGAAAGTAGTTTTCTGCAAGTTTCTTTTTTTTTTAAATTAAAAAATGAAGAAATTTGAAGGCCAGTAAAAAAATATTTGCTAGTAAAATTTATTTTCAAATTCTTTCTTGTTATTATGATAAATGTTATTATTAGTAGTATTAAATAAATTACGTAGATATTATAGAAATTCCTAGAAAATCATAATTTTTTTAATAGAAATCTTCTTTCTAATTATTTTATCTTCTTTCTAAATTCTTTATAAACATATATGTTACACAAACTCTTTTTAATTTAGTACGATAACGTGCCTTTCTCATGTATAGGTAATTCTTTATTATTATAATTGTTTAAATCAGAGTGAAATTGTTTACCAAATTAAACAAACTAGCTTGATTTTGACTTAAGCAAATACACATTTCTTTCACTGAAATGTGAAATGGTATATTCAGTCATTTAAGCAGTTTCAAATTTTGTTTAAGAAAAGAATTCGGGTCCCTTTATTCTATTTTATCAAATTTTCAAAAGTTCAATTTTATAGATATTATGTCATATTTTTAATTTTTATCTTAACAAAAAAAATGAAGGAATTCTTAAAAAGTTAAAGTTCTTTTATTGTATAATACTCTGAATAATTATGACAGAAAGAGCATTCTGAGGAGAGTCACTGTTATCATTAAAATAAAGGAAAATTTACTTTGAATTTCAGCAAATTGAAAGGAAGTGGCTTTTCATAACTGTCGTCATACCCCTTTTAAGCAGATTCACAGTTCAGTTTAAAGACGAATTGTACTATTTATTTTATCCGTATTTTAATAGATGACCGATCGTAAAGATGAAAAAGGATGAAGTTGTTTACATTCTTTTCTTCGTGCTTAGGAACCTAATGTGGTTATATTCCGGTTGGGACTTTAACTCCTTGGCCGTATTTCTCATTTCAGGAGCTATGTAGTTTTGGAGAAGCACAGCGTAGTCCATCCACGTTACCAAGGAAACGCACTAAAGAGTACTTTCAGATGGGTTCTTAATACTATAGGATAGGGAGTCTGAGGTACCCAATAAATTTTAGTTTGCGGTTTTCGGCCCCAGCTAGACTGCATTCTATTACTTGGTATTGAATCTAAGGAAAGAGAGCTTCCCCAGCACTAATACCCTCATACCGCCTTGCTTTTCTTGGAAGAACAGATGCATTAATCATTGTAAGAATAAGTGCAAAGAAGGCAGAAGAAAAAGAATGAAAACTCTATTTTTAAAATTTATTTTTAATTAAAACTTTTAAAGAATAAAAATAATTCTTGATAGTTTTGTTAATATTCTTTTACCTTATTATCCTTCTTCAAGACAAAAATTTAGTAAATAAATAGGTTCATTAGTTAATTATTCGAATTTAAATGAAAAATAAATTTGCCGAAAAGAATCATTGAGTTAAATAGGGTTAAAGAAAATACTTTAGTTTAGTTACATTTAGGTCCCGTTTTGAATCAATACAAAGGATTTTTTTGAGACTTTTTAATTATGAACCGTGGTAAGATGATGAGGATGGCATCCGAATCTGCACTCTATTCCTCTCTCCAATTTCTGATTCTCAATTTCTTCTCTTCTGATGAATTTAGTGAGTATCAAACCAGATTACAAAGTCTTCTTCCAAAGTTGGAACTTTAACAGCATGCACTGTAGTCTTCAGGTTAAAAGACAGAAAAGGTTCAAAATGAAAACTTTTTATGCAAAGAAAAATTTCCAGGATCTCTAAAATACCTTGAAATATTCTCTTTACAGAAACCTGCTTCTAAAGGATTGATAAATATACAAAAACGTCCTTTTCTGGTTTTCTTCTTCTGATTCATATTCTTGGCCTATACCGTAATTTAACCCAATAGTCCATTGTTAAGTAAATTAAAAGTGTTTGAATTCTTTAATTATTAGTTTTTGAACGCATTTGATAGTAAGTTAAAAAAAAACTCTCAAACGCCTCTTTAATTTTTTATTGGTTAGTGGGAAAGACGTGAAATTTGACTTATTCATTATTTAAAGCATTTCCAACGAATACAACTATATGACGTGACGGTCACATAACAAACATAATTGTGCATGTCATCGGAGATCCAATTGCCCTTTCAAAGGATGGAATGTACCGTCATATCTATTTTCCTTCTATAGCATGAGCACTGGATTCCCAAATTGTAATGGAACAACGCATTTGATGCCAATTGCATCAAATTCACGGAAATATCATTTTAACGTTTTAATTCAATTCATATTAATCCCTTTGTAATCTTTTTAAATCATGCTATCTTTTTACTAAAAATTTAGATCACAGTGTTAAAATATTTTAAAGAATATTTTGTCTTTTTCAGATCAATCGAAATTTACTTTATACATAAATAATTCATATTCCCCTTTCACTCAACTCAATTTGTAAAACACAGTCTGTGCTATATTATTAATATTTGCATGATTCTTATCCATCCTTAGTTCATTGCCTTTAATTCTTTGAGTACTTTCAGGCCTACTAGTGAGGCCTGGGATTCGAGGCCTGAGAGTTCCAGGTTTGATACCCACTTATACCGCAAAACCACTATGCAAGCTGATTTGATGCACGTTAAATCCATCCGGGCTGAATATCCTGCCTTTGGTGTTCTGCAGACGCTTGAAGATGAAGTTGCTAGCTCATGTGCCGTCTTCGTTATCTGACCAACTTAAAATTACAGGGTCCGTTCTAAAATAGCCCTAATGTTGCTTTAAGGCAGGGCGTTAATATAATTAAATCTTTACTCTTTGGGGGGGACATACTTTTCAGGTACTTCATTATATAGAAATGACATCCTGTTTCAAAACTTTTCTTAGCCAGATGATTTCATTCTACTTGAAAACTATAGTGATGACCAAGTTATAAAACAGTAAAATTTTGTAATTGAATTGATAAATTTTCTTCTTAAGTCTATTTGAAATAAACAATATTCAACACTAATAGAATTTTATTTTACATATCACTTACATATATTTCCCACCACCCTATTTAGCATTATCCATATGAATAAAATACAATTGGATTAATTTCTTCTTAAACATTCATTTTGAAAATTCAATTGACAATCCTTGATTTGAAAGCAGCAAAAGAATTTCACACACAAAAAAATATAGGTTTGTGAAAAAAATATTACTATCGGTTTCCTGTTTATACTCGAAAAAATACAAATTTCCATCAAAAATGTTCTGGGATTAGTTTTATAAATCACCAACAAATATAAGCATACGTTTTGTTTGCTCTTATTATGACCTACAATCTTGATAAAATAGTGTTCTAAATGGTTGCCGTATATTAACATAAAGTGATGTTATAATGTAAGTTATTGTAATCACGTGAGTGTTAAAGTTTGTGATTGTTTAGATAAAAATTGCTTGCTCTAAATGATGAATCAAAGAATTCGCTATATTAATAATGTCTTATACCCTTGCTTTCAGATAATTGCATTTTAATGCTCAGTCATAATTAGTTGCGATGCGCAGAGATAAGACTTATATAAATCTACATAAAAACATATTTCAAAGAATGTAATGTTATCATTCAATGTTTCTACGCTTGCCTCCTTCTCATCGTTTTTATTCTCTAAGAATTAACTAAAAAATAAGGCTCTTTCGAAATCTTATTGGAAAGTTGACTTGATTTTCTTGAGAAAAGATTTTGTCCAGTACATTTATTTTTATAGAAATCAATCAGTTCCGCATAAAAGAAACTTATAGCTATAGGTAGCTCATTCCGAAAAAAGCATTCTTAAATTATAAAAAAATCTCTATCTATTACCACTAGTTGTAATGATGAACTTTTTCACAGCGACTTGAAGGATGTTTTCCTAAAGCATTTTAAAGAAAGATTAATTTTACTCCATATTATATTTGCAGGGCCATTGAACAGAACTTTACTGCAAATTTGAAATCCAAAAGTTTATTTATCTATTTATTATCTGCGCTAATGAAATGACACTTGTGATTGAAAATATTTGGAACCATTCATTTCAATCTGCAATTTCAACAAAACAAGTTAATTTACTTTAAATAATAAATCTAATTATTAATTTATACTTTATGTTCAATACCTCATATGGGAATTTCTAACATTTATATTTATAATTAATGTAAAGTATTTCATCATACAACTTCAATTACCTCCAATGTTAATTGTTTCAATTTACTTCCATCTAATAGCTAGACATCAATCAAATATAAATAAATCCTACTACTATTTATTGAATTGAGCAAATAAAGAGTGTCATTTTAGTTGAGTATGTTTTATTTCTTAAATAAGGATAATTGCTGGGATTTTTTTTAAGTTATCTTTCTCGTCTATTAAAAAGAACGCATTATTTCTAATAAAAATTATTATTATATTTTTTGAGTGATAGTAATTTATTTGGTCAAAAAAGGTCTGATGTTATTATTTTTGAGTAATACCATCTTTGTCTGCACAAACTTGAAAGCAATTCATTTAAAACAAAACCAATGCTTATAATATTTTCATTTTTAGGCTTAAAAAAATACAAGAACTAAAAAGATTTATAATGTAAACAAAATTGGGCAAGATTTTATATCTTTTACTTAATTAAACTGTTTTGAGTGGTCTCCAGTCACTAGCGCCATCTAGTGCAATCCCATTAAAACTATCACTGAACTGCCAATAGATGGCAGCATGAGATGAAAATGTCGAGATCTCCCTTCTGGTAACAAATTCTGAATATACAGTTTTACAGTTTCTACGAAGAGATTTTAACATTTACTAAAAATTAATCTTGAAGTAAAAAATCAACTGAATAATTATCCATTTAAATGTGAAATATTTACATGAAAATTCGTCCAAGTTTCTTTTTGCAAATAAAATTAAGAAAATAAAAATTCAAACTGAGTGAGAATATTTTTATAAAACTAGCTTTCAAAATTACAAAAAATTCGTCTTCAATTTTAAATAGTATAACTATTTGTAGAAAATAATACCCATTAATTTTATACGCATTTTGAGAAATCTATACATAAACATAACAGTTTCGTTTTTTTTTTTTTTTTTCTTTTTTTTCGGTGTTTTCATTTCAGGTTTTCTGCTCAGTTTCTATTATAAACATACATTGTTGTAAGAAATTCCATTTAAATATTTAACTTAAATATGCACTTATAAATAATACTACAAAAAGAATGAAATTCAAAAATTTGAAGATCAAAACATATTTATACGTTAAAGAAATTTCCAAAATTATGCGCAAGATTTTATTATTTAATTATTTACATATATTTAAAGATTATTATTGTCAATAATTATCTTTTCAATAGTTAAGATTAATCACTTCCTTAAATAAACATAAGAATTTTGCAATCGCTTCAAAAGAATTCCTTTTTAAATTAATTCCAAATCAAATATTTTGCCATTAAATGTCCATGTCATTTCATTATTCATCAAAATTTCATTAAGTTAGTTCATTTCTAAAAATATCGACTGACCTCAATATAAAATTGCACTTAAAAAATAGTTACTACTGGATGAATAGAAAAAATAAATCTTGAAAGTTTTTTTCTAGATATTTCATAAGATTTTTAACAAAGTTAGTGAAAACAGAAAGCTATCATCTTTTGATCAACAACGCCAAGTTTTACAAGGAGAAGAAAAAAACTGAATTTTTCATATTTGATTTTTTTTTTAAACCTATGAGGAACGTAGTGACCTACATTTATGCCAAATGGGGAAAAGAAAAAATCAGAAATATTTAATGTCGGTTGGAAAAAATTCAACTTATTTACTGTTTTCTCTTCTAAGAACTTGCAAAATTCAGATAAACAGTATTATTTATTAAGCGCCCAGGACCGGATTATTAAACAGGAAATGTAAACGATAACCTATGGACCCCTCAACTTTGAGAGCACCCCGAGTCCGATATCTTTGTTTTGTGTGTGTGTGTGGACTTTCTAGAGTCATTTAATTTTTTACTTTCATCGAATTTTGAAAATCGCGTACTCGAATTTAATTTATTCAAATTAAAATCAAGTATTGTTTAGAGTTCGGAACAATTACAATTTTTTAACAAGAGCATGATAAAAAGGATATCTTCTAACAAGAAAAACATTATTTTCAAAATCTATTTTAGAAAGAATTCAGTTCTATTATTCAAAGTTTTTTCAATTCTGTCAAAAAGAAATTTCTCATTTTTTTTTAACATTGCAAAATATTACTTAAAAAATTTAGCTGTTTTTTTAAAGCATACATTTTTTGTAGGCAGCATACTTCAGCCAAATTTCTTAAAATTGATCTGCAATTAAATGATTCTTTTTAAATTTCTGTTTATCGAAATTTGCTGCTTAAAACTGTTTATGTAAATTAAAATCAATACAAAACAACGGATTTTGAATGTTAGGGAAGAGAAATAAAGGGGCCCAATACTTGCCTCGGCTAAGTATTCTCCGAGAGATTCTTCCGTTTTTTTAGTTAATGATACACAAATTTCCTTTGAACTCTTTATTATATATTATTTATAAATATTAATAAATGACGACGAATTGAAATTAACAAAATGAAACAAATGATTCAATAATTTTGTATTGTTTTAAACTGCCTTCACTACAACAGAAAAATCCTCGATAGCGCAATTCATTCACGCATTATTGACCAAAAATCTCATATGACGCCTTCTGACAACCGAACATATTTAACTCAGTACAATACGATTTAGTGTGGTTTTATAGTATTTTAAAATTTAGTTGTGGTTAAAGATATTTAAATTTGAATTGTGAATTTTGAAAATTGCAAAGGTTTAAATGATTCATTCATGTAAGATTAAATTTATGTGAACTTGTTATTAAAAATGCAGGCTTGAATCAAATGTTGTCGGTAAAAAGGCTCCCAAAATTCCTATTCTGTTTTCTTTATTTCATTACAAAAAACAACTTTCATATGCGGAATCTAGAAAATAAAGATCTCAGCGTACATGACCAGACCCTAAATCCGCAGTTTTGCGCGTAGAAGAAGCAGAGGGAGGAGAAATAACGCCTTTATTAGAGGTTATGTTAGAAAGTTTAGAAAGTTAGAAAGGAGAGGTTCTGTTCTTTGTTTGTTTCTGTTTAAAAATTAAAATAATACATTTCCGATAGATAATTTCCC
The DNA here is from genome assembly GCA_026543865.1 of Argiope aurantia. NCBI lineage: Eukaryota > Metazoa > Arthropoda > Arachnida > Araneae > Araneidae > Argiope > Argiope aurantia. The sequence goes on along the minus strand of JAPMOR010112654.1, from coordinate 264,125 downwards.
TGGCAGTATTTTCGTTACGGTTTATTACGCACTAATTTAACTCGAAAAGAAAATTTTGTAATCGATTTCTTATTCATTCCTGATGAGCTACTGTTTTGAAATTTTGAATATTTGAGTGTTCTCGATGACAATATTTTAATATTCTCATAACTTAAATGAATCGATTAACCTATCATTAAATATTGATTTCATGCAAGCTGAATCATTCGACAATAGATTTAAGAGAAAATTGATTATAACTATTTCTAAACCATAGGGAATTTTATAAAGTTAACACTAAAAGGTAACACTTTATTTTCTTTGCAACATTAATAACAGTAAGTTTCTAAAACCATTTTATTAAATGGTTAGAGTTATTTGCAGATAATTAAAAAATGTTTCGAAGTAGAATTCGACAATATTTTTCATTATTGTGCTTATACCTAAATCACTTCTATTGATTCTTCATGTCGAATTCTAATTCATTACTAAAAATTAATGGTATAAATATGGATGGTATAGACTAGAAGTTCCTTAAAGTATGTGATTACGTTTGGCATGGATTTTGTTTAAAACGTTCACAGTGTCTAATTTTGAATATTTGCATAAAAAAGATTTTTTTTAATGTCTACGAAATCAAAATATGCCTGTAAAGTAAAAAAAAATGATTGGCTTAAATGAGGCATAAAGCAAAACTTTTCTAGTTTAGAGGTTTATTAAATAATTTGCCTAAAATTTGAAGATAGATTAAAAATTATATATTCTAGCACTTGAACTAAAAAATAAGCTGTATTTCTATCCATTCTTAAAATATTCGGGTTCAAATGATAAATAACACGAAATTTTCTTTTCCTTAACGTTGTGAAGCACGAAAACAGCTATAAAACATTTCTAAATGAATAGATTATTTATTCTCTCATTCGGAAACTACACAACATATTAAAAACTCATTACATCAAATTTGAATTTAAAAAATATGAATTAGGTTTTAATTCATGGGGTTTTTTTGTAAGAAAATTCTATCAAAGATTAGAATGTGGCATTTAAAGATGCAAAATAACATTATAATCTCTGTAAATGTAAATATAAAAATCAGTGTAACTTTCCAAAAACTAGATTTAGAAACAAACTTCTTATAAAGTAACCTGTAGCTGTAAAAGAATATTAAATAAAACAATCACAATTTCACAAAAAAAATATATTTTTCAACGTAGATATATTAATTTTGATAGTATTATTTGCAGGACCTTTGGATAAAATGCTATTTATAGGTTCATTCACTTTTCAAATTTCAATTAACTCAATTTTCCTTCTACAGTAGTATATAGTTATTTACTTAAATATGTTTTTTTATAAATATTTGTCATATACGAAAATGAGGGGGGGGAATAAAAATAGGAATTTTGAGAGGTATTTAAAATAATTAAGAACGCTCGAAAAAAAGCAAAAATGAATAAACTAAGTTTTATAAGCAATCCTATTTTGATTAATCAGATTCAAATATTAATGCATGCAAATATTAATCATGTAACGCCGAGAAGAGAGACCTAGTGGATAGAGTCTATAATCTTTCAATCAACAACCAAAGCATTAGTAAATTAGTCTAGTCCTTTCTACTAGACAACATTCATAGCAGTACTTCTTTAATACACTTAGTATAAAATAGTTCGTAAACATTTATTTTCTTATAACTTTCTGGATTGCTTAAATTTTAATGGCAGTTCATTCGACAATATTGAATGGAACTAATCGGATTTAAACCATTCATTTCCATTTTGCAATAACTGCAAAGAGTTGTATGTTTTGTTCATAATCAAGGAATTTTAACCATATTTAGGTTTATAGAAGTCCTTAGAAATACATATCCGATCATTTATCAATAGATGCAATCTTATCATGGAAAGCTTCTATAAATATATTGTCTAGAAAATTAAATCCTAAGTATGAAGATTATAACTTTTAAATCCAAATTATAAAAAAAAATCAACATCATCTTAAGTACATAACAAAAGAACATTTTAAAGGCCATACAGAAATAATATTCAATGTGACAATGCAGCTAGATAACATCTTATTAGAAGATACAGTGTCTACAAATCAACACCTCCAAAAATAAACTAAATAAATACCAAATGACTCTCTGAAACTATTTCATAGAACTGAGCTTTAGTAGAATGAGATAAAGAAAACTGCTTGTTTCATTTTTATCTAATAAAGATCTTTAACGTCAAATGTTCCAATTTACAAATTTTGTAAACAGAATTCTTTCAACTAGCATTTGCATTTAAAATAAAATGTTTTATTAAAAAATTGACATCGGTGAAGCAACTGTTTTTTATACATATGTGGCACTGATTTGCTATTCGAGGGCAATTATTTACTGTCAATTCCAAAATTTTAATCAATCAACTAACATTTTTGTTCTCATATAAGGTATTCATTTGTTCATTTGCTTATTTTTAATCCTTAAGATATAAATAACATGGATGCTCTATCACTGTTAGCACATTTCTGAGTCAACGTGTTAATGTTTAGGATGAATAGAAAATTAATTACTGCAAACCAATTTAAAGATAAATCGAACAATTATTGGTTTAGACTGGTTCACTCTGGATTACAAATATTCGAGAATAATTTTTCAAAAATAAAAATAAGACAACCACAGGATTAATTATATTGGCATTAGCACTACGAATCAAATGAGATGCAAGTGTTACAAATAAGATATGAAATTCGTAGACATACAGTATTCATAACAGACAAGGAATCATAGCATGGATATAAAAGAAATTTAAATAAGGCATTTTTTAATTGGTTTCATTTAACACTTTATGACAATTACATTAATTTGCAAATTAATTTTGCTTTTTTGCAATATTTGATAGGAGAGGGAAAAAATATAGTAACTTGGCATTTGTAGTTGAATAGGTTTCGGAGAAATACTGGCACAAAAAATATTTTACATCAACATCTGAAAATGAAAAGCTGATAAATTAGCTCGCAATTTCACATATTTTGCTTTAAAAGACCCATTCCAACTTAATTCTCAGCTGGAATATTCTTGCAATCAAAACAGAACAATTTTTATTTTAGACATTGGTGTTTCATTTGAAGATATATGCGAATATTTAATTTTATTTTGTGTTTTGATCATATTTATTACAATACGCTTTTGTTTTGTAAAAAAAAAATGGTAATGAATGCTTTGGTTCAATCCAACACTTACACCCTAGTTAATACAGAAACTAGTTTGTTACGATGAAATTTTAGGAAGTTACGCTTAATTATACATAACTATCTATCAAACGATAAATATTCTGAATTTCAATCAAACATTAAGACAAAGCATAAAAAATTCCCCTATACAGCATGAAACAAAATTCTTTGAAATAATTTATAAGAAAGTGGAATAAAAAATACAACAATTGGTAGGATTCGGAGAAAAATGTAGTGTAATATATTTAAAGAATTTCTTACGTTCAAAACACACAAACACACCATTCAAAACACACCATTCATACGCTTCATATGTATAGACTAAACGTTTATCAGTTTTACGTCATTCATATAAACATACGTCAGTAAAGAAAAGGAAAAGTCTTACCGATAAGTCGTTAAAGCTGTGCGGCGTACCAACTCATGTGTGCTATTTCTACAATACTTCTTGTTTTGATTTTGTATTATATGTGGAAAATTCCCAAAGCGGATGTGTATTTGTTGAATGTATATTTGAATCCTGATGATAAAAGAAGAATTTTAGAAATTACTGGTTGTTTCATAATTCTCTTACTGCTTGGAGGATTCGAGCACAAAATTTGAAGCTATTCCGAGTCAGAAATGATATTTCATTTGATCAGCTTACCGAAGGATTTACAAATCGGATTGCAGGTAAAGATCAAACGATCTAGTTAGATAACACTATATTAGATGTTAAAGTTATGCAAAATAAGGATCGATAGGATAATACCTATAAAATCTGGATAGGATTGAAATTTTCATAATCCAATAGTTTTAAACATGGTAATTCGAATTTTTGAAAGATGTTTCGCATCAAAGTTAGATAAATATCTGACACCCTTCGATAATAGTGTTTGGAATATTTAAGTAATATATGGACGAATACATAAATGAACTTGACAATACTTTTACTCTCGCCAAATAGATATTTCTTGTTACAGTTTGATGACACAAAGCTGTGTGTAATGTTTCAGCTATTCCTCATATTAAAATTACCCCAGTGCATATTGATATTTTACACTAGACGCGCATCCAAAAGTATAAAATAAATTTAATTAATAAGCTAGAAAAATAAATTTAAAGTCTATATTAATGAGGCTGGTCTATTATTAATTACAGCTTCTAAATATCTTTTAAGAAAAGTTGGGTCATTACATAATTAAATTTGACAAGACATGAAGACAGATGTCAAAAGATGGAAATAATTCATAACAATGCCCCGAGTAAACTTTTTTGAATATAACATTGATTCATTACTATAAAAAACATCAATAAGACAAGAAACGACAAAAATAAAAATTATTAAGAATTCGTACTGGAGATTTCTTCAAGGATTACCTCCAGGAGGAGATTTTTGTAAGAAGGTTCAGACTTGCGTCTAACGAATTGATTCCTCCTCACCCAAGAATCGTATGAAATTGAAAGTCCAGGAAAATTACGAAACGAATACAAAATGAAATCAATAAGCCCATATTATAGAAAGTTCATCTACACAATCTACAAAAGAATCTATGTATATAATAACTGAATAAAAACAGACTGCAGACGAGACGAAATCAAAAGAAGCAACATATGTTTAGAATGAAATACCTTTTTAAGTAAACAGGCTGAACACCACCTCGACTAATCAAAATTTCTCTTTCCCAAATCGAATACAAACTATAGTGCCATCAATAATTCAAATAGAAAATAGTATAGAAGAATAGAACCAGAAGTTACAGAAAATTCTGAGGACACGGCCTCAGAAAAAAAAAACCCATTAAAGGTTCAAAAGATTTGTTCACGCCAACTCCTCATTGTTGCAATAGTTTTTCGGAAAATCCTTATTGTGTAAGTTCTTAAAAAATATATCTATTGTGTCTCCATAAGAATCTTTGTTATTATAAGCTTTTTTTAGTACTACAAAATTGTAAAAAAAAATAAGTTTAAAAAAATTTTAATATTAATTTGAAATGAAAATCACATAATTTAATGACCTTAAAATTCCCTTTTATCGTAAATTATTAGCAAAGTGCCTCCATTAAATAAATTTGTACTGATGTTCTTTCCTTTGACTTTGGTTATTCTTATTTAAATTTAATTCCTTTGGAAAAAGTTAATAATAAAAACAGAATTAAATGCATTTAATAAAAATAAATATATATGCGAATATTATTAACTTTTATACATTTAAACCCCTTTATTAAGTTACGTTCGATTATTTTATTTTTTTAACAATGAAACTAAACACTAGAAAATACTGTTCCCAATGAGATTCCTTTCTTCCTTCTATAGATATTGACCCCATTAAGAAGCAAATTTCCAAAGTTCTGAATTTATAAATCACTATCGAAACTAATTTCTCGATAACATCTTTATCTACATATTCGTCATACTTAATTCTACACACTGCTAATTTCGTGTTTAAGCTAGTTTATAGATTTTAGAAATTAAATGAATTCGTCATTAATACAATCGTTAATGTTACACCTCTTTGCTGAAGCAAAGGATGAAATGACCTTCTTTTATATATATATATATATATTGCCAGCAAAAACAAATAAATTTTTTGGCTGTCCGATTTGTGAGCATTCATTATACAACTGGCCATGTGAAAAACATGGATTTTCTAGGTTCAACCCGCACACTTGAAGTGATTGTCCTTGCGCCTTGTTGATGATAATCGAGAATGCAAGCAGAATGGGAAACTGCAGTTATTTGAAATCAAAAGACATGTCGGAAGGAAAAATGGGAATACATAGAATGAGCACATCTCCTCCATTCGACTTTCAGTTAAGAATAGTTGTTTCGATTCCTGCCGCATGTTTATCTTCTGATTCTGATGCGTGTCATCGGTTAGTACATCAATGTTGTCTTTCGATTTCTGCCACTTGTTGATTTTGAGACTCTGAAGCACGTGAATGTGCAATTCCTCAACGATTTGCTTCATTGCTCGCTTGTCGTACCTCGTTTGTTCGAGAACCTCGAATTTTCTTATTTCTACGTCCTGCACAGGTAGATCTATTAGGTGATGAACTTTTGGGAGACATAAGCAATCAACATGGTATACGCTTGTATAACCGAAATATCATTTGTCGATTCACTGAATAAATAGAAAAATTGCTGTTTGCACTTGAAAGTTTCCATTATATTTATAACTTATTTTGACCGGTATCGATAATAATAATTCTATTTTGTATGTGTAAGATAAACACTGAATAATATGTGCGCACCCAACATATTATGCCCTTTGATTGACAATATCCTGTGCAGAAACAATTCATTAACGAAAAGAATGAACATTAGCTCTTGCACTAAGTATTTCCTATTTCATTTCACTCACATTATTTGGCATCAATGATGATTTTATTTTGTATGAAATATATGTGCGATTCACTCCGAATAACATCAGCCGTTTGCCGTTTACTATTTGTCTTTTGTCGATTGTCAACTTTAAAATAATGTTGAATCATAGAAACGTATAAAGTGATTTGTTTGTAAATTTTCTTGTGTTCAAAATAAATGCTAATAATACTACTATGCCTATACCCTTCATGCAAGTGTAAACAATCAGTTGGCAAAGTTTTATTGCAACCGGATGAACGGTACGGCAGTGCATATTATACGAACAAACAGAAATTCATTTTTATATATTAAATATAATAATTGTGCTATGTCTGTCACTTTTCCGTAAGTGAAGCAATAAGTTGCCGATATTATATCGCCATCGGATGAACGGTACGGCAGCGCATAAAATACGAACAAGCAAAAATTCCTTTTTATATATTAAATTTTGGCACAAAGGTCAGCTTTAGCAGCAGAAGTGTCTTCCCGAAACTTTTTTTATATATTCTCTAATAAAGGCAATCTCGCAATATAAAAAGGTGGACTTTCGAGTGAATGTCACGAGTGTTCAAATTTTTATTTTCAGAATCCCATGCATGATAGCCATGTGCTTCGCAGTGCAATAAAGAAAATCGGTATTTGTGCAATATTTGCATGACATTGGCGATCAAAAGTTATAAAATTTCGATCTTTGGCATGAACCTAGCAATTTTACTGAATGTAGTGTGAGTTCTTTGGCAATGAATCGATTAATCGCTGAAACGAGATTAAAACACAAGTGCCAGAAAATCGAAAATATATTTTTGATGCTTTTTTTTCAGAACCGATTGAAAGCAGATTTTGACATTAAACAGCAATTGCAGTCTACATTCTAGATTTCGTTTATTTAAGTCATTGCATTTTTGAGCAACTTTTACATGTTCGTGGAAGTACAGACCGACAGACAGTCAACCTCTCTTTGGATTTAGTTCCAAATTTGATACGTATCTAAATTTTAGATGTTTAAAATGTGAATCAAATTTTCTCTCTCTAGCTCATAAGGATTTTAGCTTATTTGTATCTGGACAATCGAACAGGCAGACTTCCTCTGAATAGATTTCTTTTAATTCGGTACCAAGACTATACACCAAATTTCATCCTCCTAATTTAAAACAGTTTTTGTGTTCACAGACAGTCATCATTCCAAAAATGTATTTTTCGGATTCAGGGAGGTTTGAAACATGGAAATTTGTCAAAATCTTGTGTTTAAATATTTTAACGCTTATAATACATTATCCTTGAATGCTTCGTATGCGAGAATATAAAAATAACTTAATTGTTAACCGAGCATCTGACTTGATCCGAACAAAATATTTAAAGCGCTAGAAGTCATTTGTTGTCTAGATACTTCATTTTATTTGCGAATTTTTGCTTCATTTGTGTAATGATATATTTTTAAATGTGATCTTTGAAAAGAGAGTCTTTGAAATTAAAAGGAACTGCAAATTCTAACAATAATCCGAATGCAGTTCAATCAAAGCCAATTATTGTAACATTGATTCTAAAAAATTAAGACTTCATTAATTTCCTAACATCGCATTTTGGGTGAAAGGCACTTTAACATAAAAGCAGAAGAATTAAAATTATTTGCACCCGAGGCCTATATTTCACAACTAATGCTTTCACCGTTGTTGCATAGTTAGATTTAAGCTGATTTATGAAATTAAGAGACTTCAAAAGATTCTTAGATCATGGAAGACTAAAGAATCGATCGGTATTACATACATTTCTATTATAAGGTTCGAATTTCAGAATGAAAAAAAAAATTTCGAGATTTTAAATATGCAAATACTTATCCTTATTAGTGAAAACTTCAGATGGATTATTTCTGTTATTAAGACTAATTTTTATTTAAAAATGAATATTTTCTAGACATTGAAAGCGTTTTTGCAGTTTATTGACTGAAACTTGTAATTGGTCTCTTTTGATTGCATTTATATTCGCGAGGCAGTTTACTTAACACTGAAGCATTTGTAAAATACATCATTCTGTACAAGAGTGTAGAAAACAATTTCAATAAATTCTAACCTGCAAATTGTCAGTACGAAGAACATTGCTTATATGTACCAATTTTTTGCATTTGTATAGATTTATACTAAGATCAAACCATCTTTACTTACCAAAATTGAATCTTATTCAATATCAACATCCAGAAGAATTTTTATTAAATTAAATATGGATTTCAAAGTGAAACACCTCTTGTGAGATATTTCTTCTAAACCAAAGAAATAACTAGTGAGTTGCAGTTAACGAAGCTAAAAGATTTGGTTAGGCAATGTCAGTTGGCTATTCCATTCTGAAAATAAACATTCAAAAGAAAGTTTATTGAAACGTCTATGAGACTCCTAAAAAATACCAATTTTCCCGTTAATGCAGAGTAAACACCTTAAAGCCAGCATTTCATAAATATTTTCATGTTTTACTTCCATTTATGAATCTAACTTTTATTATAACACAATAACTGCTAAGTATTTTAATTTATGGTCGGATATGTTATGTATGTGCAAAATAAAGGGTGTCGTTATAAAACGATCAATAAGATTTTTTCAGTGAAAAAAAGAAAGTAGCAGATCGTTATTATAATCTTTAAATTACAATATTATGTAGGGTATTTCATTATAACATAAAAACCAAATCAAAAATATAATGCTTCAAATATGACAATTTTGTTCCGTTCAACTTATAAATGAATTTCAAAATTTTTCGCTTTTTGTAAAGACGCGAAGTACAGAATATACACCTTCTGCTACACACAAATTTATATATATATATATAACTGTCAATATGTCAACTATGTCCTATATATATATATATAGGAAACTAAACTGTCAAGCGTCCCAAATATATTTTTGGTGCCGAGTGGTGTACATTAAATTCCAAAATTCCCCAAATCATGGCAGCTAATGGATTAACTTGATACAAAAAAGGAATAAAAACCTAGTTTAAGTTTTCCGAACGAAGAATGGGGATGTACATTACTTTGCTTATATCACCCATTACTGGATCCTTTTCCTTTCAGAATCAGAACTTTATCCTACGTTTCCAAAGTTGAAAAATAAGTTTCTTTATAAAAGTGCGAAAGGGGCTTACAAAGGGAGATACTCAGCAGCATACTCCCACCATCTTACTAGATAGCTGGCATATAATTAACCCTCTATTTTCACGAATCAGGTAACGCGGGATGAGGGATCCCATTTCATCTTGGATTTCTTTTTCCTCCTCAACACCTTATCTTAAATTTTGAGAGACTCTTCACGAAACCATATTTTAACAGAACTCTTTCACGACGCCAGAAACTCATGCAAGTAGAATAGGAATCTGAAAGTAAATTCGTTTAAACTCTACTTTTGTAAAATTAATGAAAGTTTTCCAATGAAGACAAATTTGAATATATATTGCTTGCCAAAGAATTTGCAGATGCTATCTCATAATTTCTGTAAAAACTTACAAAAAGTAGATACTCATAGTTTAACCCTTTAAACGGTCATTTTTTTCTAGTCATATTATGTTAAAATATTTTTAGGCTTGAAATTAGAATAAGAAAAGAGATTCATTTAGCTTATGAGATAAATTTAATTTGGTTAATTAATTAATTTGGTTAATTAATAATTAAGTAACAAATCAAGACACATCATTTTAAGTTTCTGTCTTTCTAAAAAAATTTGTCAGAACTTACGCCAACCTACATAATTTCATACAAATATTGATAAATTTGGTGGGAAGCATACTTCCCACGGCCCTAGAAAGGGTTTTAGAATCTTCCCCTATTCTGCCAAAGCACATACATTTTAACTGTTTCATAAAGAAGCTCAGCTCCGTACTTTCAACAACAGTGAATAATTTTAGACATCCTTTGCTTAAATCAGGTAATCCGATTATTCTGTACTCAGAGAAATTATTTAAAAGCATTGAAACATTATTCTGACCCTTTGTACTCAAGCGCATTTGAGATATTTAAAAAAATTTAGCAATCGGAAGCGTATTAACTTTACCTGAGTAGGTACATTCCTTTAATGGCAAGACTTTAAAATATTTTCTGTCCATTAACATCCTGTATATTTGAAGTAAAAAACTTAAGATACTTAAATTAAGCTGGGCGGGGACTGAAAGAAGTAAGGTCCATTAGTGGCATTGAAGACCTTATTCTCTAAAGGCGAAATGCCATTCGAATATTCATGCTTTTAGTAAAACAACTAATTGACATTATTTGGACTTACATGGAACCAACAATTATTGGATTAGAAATAATGAATTTGCTTAGACCTCGAACAGATCATTCCATTAGATGGGAAAACTTGCCCAAACTCGATTTCAGGTCTATTTTAATACATTCATTTTCAGTGGGGAAGTTTATCTGCTTAATGCAGTGTGGAAATTTGAAAGTGCTATTTTCGAATAGAAAACTCACTCATGTACCCTAATGTACGTAGTAAACGGTTCTAATTCATTTTTCTGGTGAGCAAAATACATGTTCCGCTCGCAGGTAAAAACAAGAGATTCTATATGTTGAAGAAAGAAAGAAATTTTTACATGCCAAATCTTAATTATAATAATTCTTGACTACATATTAAATGCTTTTGTAACTATTTCCGAGTAATAATGAAAAAAATCCCAAATTTTTTGTGTTTCACAGGATTCAGATTATAAAATAAGATTTAGAGGTTAATAATTTTTACATTCAAGTTTCATAAATTTTTCAACTTGAATTAGGTTTCAATTTTGAAACCAATTGAATGGCTTGAAGTAGAAAATTTCAAACATAAAGGTATTGTAAGAAAGAACTCTTTAATATACTATAAATATTTTGATTACGTTAATGAAATAATCCATTTCTAAATTTATGTTAATGCACCTAGCATTCGTACAAAATCTATTGTATCCGATAAAAAATGGGTTTTCGTCTGGCAGGATGAAATCGTACTAAAAGTTCGCTATAATATAAATGTATTCCTTGATTAACTATTTATAGTGAAATTAACAACGATGTTCAGCATTTAATTTCGGAAAATTTCCGACTAGATTCTACGTTTATACACGCAGTTTCAGAATTCAAGCAAGATTCGGGACAAGCGATTCCCAACGCCAGTTGATTTGGAGAGAGGTCGGGACATGGTTTCATCCCAGTAACATCACGGAAAGAGACCGTTTCGGTGGTCCTGGAGTTGTCGTCTGGGGAGGCATTATGATGAACGGGCGGACTGAGCTCCACGTTTTCGACAGAGGTTCTGTAACTAGAGATCGCTATTGTCAGGAGGTGATCCTTCCCCATGTGCGTCTGTTCCGAGGTGCCATTGAATCAGACTTCGTTTTTATGGATGACAATGCACGGCCACACAGGACTCATGCTGTTGAGGAGCTCCTGGAAAGTGAAGATATCACTCGAATGGATTGGCCGGCGTGCTCCCCTGATTTAAATCCGATAGAACATGTGTGGGATGCTTTGGGGAGACGCTTTGAGGCACGATTACATCCTCCTGGGAACACCCGACAACTTAAACAGATGCTGATTGAGGAATGGGCACACTTACTTCAAGAACTGTTGGACAATCTGGTGCTGAGTATGGGGAGACGGTGCGAAGCAACCATTGCAGTAAGGGGAGGGCATATCCCATACTAAGGAACATCTGCTTGCTGTTCTTCCTCTTGGACATACAATCATGTGTAACGATACTATGAGTTCAATAAAGCCTTTTTTTTTGTTTGATTCCATACTGTATGCATTGTATTCATTTCTGCGCAACTATGCTTTCGTCATTCTTTCAGAAAAAAATGCTGTATCTCATTTCTGAATTTCATGTCTCTCAAATGATTTCTCGTTAAGTTATGGCAAAACACATACCTGTTGCTTAAGTTTTGCACACCAGTGTATAAACAGGTAGTGAGGGTAGAGAGCTTGGGACATAGTTGCTGTTTTTTCGCCCCTTCTTTATACTTTTTAAATGTAATAGAAACTCATTAGAGTTTTGTTCTCATGGTGCTCCTGATGACTGCACCTGAGGCATCTATATTTCCCTTATTTTTCAATGCTTCTGAGAAAAATAATTTTTCCCATTTTTCTAAATATTATAAATAAGATGCTCATGCTTTTTCTTATATATTAATATTTTGTTATTCGCCAATAGTACAAGTTTCTTTCGAACCGGAGCTAAAATTTTATATTCAGCCAATCGTGAAACAGGGCACTGCAATGTGGAAAATATTCATCAGTTAGCATCACTATCGGTGGTTAATTATACCTACCTTGATTATTATGCATGGTTTGTCCATTGGAGATAAGAAAGTATTCTCTTGTAATAAAAAGATTATATCACGAATATAATTTTGTTGTAATTAGTAAATGCCAAGCAGGTACTCAAGGGATCTTCAACTCAATAACTATAGAAATTTTTAAATTGTTATCAAGATGCAATATTGCGAATAGTTCCATATATTTTTTTAAACTTAGCTAATTGCTATTTATAGGTAGCACCTAATAATATATTGTGATATAACATTGTAATAGTAAGGAATATTTACACTAATTCTAGGAAATTGCAAGATGCAACAGAAAAAACTCTCACTTCCAAACTATATACATACTAAGATACGCAGCTGGATGATTTACAAAAATATTATTATACAAAATGAATTTATCATAGTGGCGTAGTAAGAAGAGTAAGTATCGTCCGAAACATGGCATTCTTTTTTGACATCTTATGATATTTCTTTGCAAAAAGTGGTATAAAGACTGGTATCTGGGCACATACATCCTTTTGATCCCTAACTCTTGTACCTTGATGAGAGAGGGGTTGGTCAAAAACTCAAGGCTCTTAATAAATTAAATTAATTTGTGAACTTTACTGAAATATAGTAGATGTGGGAAATCTCTGTCGATGTCTATGAAAGAGAATAAATACTTTTATAAAATACATATTGGATTTTCATTTCTTTACAATCAAGGCATACAAACAAACAACTTACAGAAGGCAAGAAGCCGAAAGGAAAATATTTCCTATTTTTATGATAAAATTTTTATTTATTTAATTATTTATTTTTCTTATTATTCGTCTGTATTCTCTAGATTACTTTTTTATAAGAAGCTTAGTCTGAATGACATTTTAGAAAATTCTATATACTGTTTTTCGAAGAGTGGCTTGTAACAAAAGAAATTGAATATTCAATTTGACCAGATATATTTTTATCGAAGCAATTAAACTCGATTCTATTAGCAGAAAATGCTTCAAAACAACGTTTCAATATTTGCTCAATATTGTTCAGCATCTAAAATATAGAAAGCATTCCGAAGATTTCGGATGATATCTTGCGTTAGTAAGGAAGTCGAAACTTATAAATAGCTAATAAGAAAAAGAAAGAAAGAAATGGAGAAAATGAAGGCGAACATTCCGTGAGTTTTGAATGGGAATGAAAAAAAAAGATCAGATCAGTTGGCCGTGCTTCAGTTTGGGTCTGGTCTGACTGTGGCTTTTGGTGCCTCTAAATTCAAATATTTACTTTTGATCTTCAGATAAATCACTCAGTTGTTGGCAGTTTGAGTATCTTCATAGATTGCCCACTGAAAAGAAAGACCCGAGTGTTTCTTTGCTTGTTAACTCATTTCCTGTGTTATATTCTCATTATTATTATTATTATTATTATTTCAATTTTCGTTTGCCATGGAATATTTTAGTAAGTAAACAGCATTAAACACTAAGAGTAGAAAAGTGTGCAAATTAGATGAAAAGCGAAAATGTATTCTTTAAAAATATGAATCAGGAAGTGCCTCAACTTTGCAGACCTAATAGACGAGGCACCACCTATTATTGTATAAAGCAAATCTCTAAAATTAGATATGTCAAAGTTTTGATTTGAAACATAGAATTTTAAAACTATTTCTCGCATTATTTTGATTTCTTTTCAGTATCTATGCGAAAACTCCAACGATTGGAGAGAAAATTAAAGAATCGTATATGTAATGTCAGATTACTTCAGAACCCATATTGTACTATTTCATAATATTTCCTAAATTCTCACGTATTAATATGCGATTTTGTAAACTGGTTTAGAAATATGTATTTTGCAAATATGTAAAATTAATTATTTCGAAAATATTTAGTTCAAATTTATTTTCTTAAAATACCAAGCCATTAACATGCATTGAAGAGCAGTTTTAGAAAATTAGCAGATATATTTTCAGTTTAATATAATAAAAGGAATCTAAAATTCGTAATATTATAAAACATGAGAAGCAGTTCATATATCTAATATATAAAAATGGATTTTTGTTTGTTCGTACCTTAGGCGCTGTTGTGCCATCAACTGACTGCCTGCACTTGCGCGAAGGTTATATTTTAAAACTGACAATTCAACAAAATACAAACAGTAAAGGGTAAACGGCACCTGTCATTCAGAGTTAATCTCGCAAATATTAAACAAAATAAAAGTATTATGATTGATGTCAATCTATGTCAGGGAAATGAAATCGAAAATATTTAGTGAAAGATCTCATTTTTTCTTCTCATTAATGAAAAGTCATCTACACAGGATGTTGTCATTCAGCATGCACAATATTTTGGCTACAACAAACCGCATAAATTATTCAGAGTTTATCTCATACATACAAAATAGAATTATTATTATAGATAACGATCAAGTTATATATAATGGGAATTTTCAGATGCAAAAAGTGATTTTTCTATTTATTCAATGAATCGACAAATGATATTTCGGTTATACAAGCGCGTATCATGTTGATTGATTCGACAAAATATATGTTTCTCAAAAGTTCATCGCTTAATAGATCTACCATTGCAGGACGTAGAAATAAGCCAATTCGAACTTCTCGAACAAACGAGGAATGACAAGGGAGCAATAAAGTAGATCGTTTACGGATTGCAAATTCACGTGCTTCAGAATCTCAGGATCAACATGCGGCCAGAATTGAAAGACAACGTTTATATGCTACTTGATCACGTGCAGCAGAATCAAAAGATTAATATGCGGCAAGAAGCGATACAACTATTCTTAACGATAAGTCGATTGGGGAAGATGTGCTCATTCCACGCATTCCCACCGGCATATCTTTTGATTCAAACGATTGCATTTTCCCATTCGACTTGCATTCTCGATGATCATCAATAAGGCACAAGGTCAATCACTTCAAGTGTACGGATTGAACCTAGAAAATCCATGTTTTTTACGTGGCCAGTTGTACGCTGGATGCTTACGAGTCAGAAAGAAAAGAAGTTTATTAATTTTTCTTAAGACGGAAAAACAGGATATGAAAAAAATATGGTCTGCCCTAATGCACTTAAACAATAAAGTCAGAAAATAGGATAAATATAATTTGTACTTCTCTTTTATATATCATTAAATTTTAATGAATGTATTCATTTCCGATAAGAAAATAAATATCATTCTTTCTATCATTCCTAATTAAACAAGACAGATATTTTACATTTCAAACGATATTTCCAAAATTACTTCTTCTGTGGCAGCAACGAGTCGGGAACCAGCTAATACCTTATATTTTAATATCATTTAAATTATAATTCATTGATATAAGTTGTATTTGTAAGCAAGCGGTATCTTCGAGAAGTTTCTATTTTAACATTTGTGATGAATATTGTGGTAGATTGATTTTTGTATCTTATACAAATGTCCGCAGATTTATAAATACAGTCAACTTGCTTTGACATAAATCACAAATCCCCATGTAATGGTGCACGTTTTAATATACTGTTATTTTATTTAAAAAAATTCTGATTTATCTTCACAGATAACGATAAATACCACTAATTATTATCGTCTGGCACCCTTAAAAAGATGCTCAAAACGTGATGTAAGCGAAACATAACATCAAAAATCGAATGTTGAAATGGCTTGGAAACTTGGAGAACGTGTGCAACCTCAGGTATTTTCTTAAAATATCAACCCATTAGCGCACATCAAAGTGTGACTTTAAAAAACTAGTAGGTGAAATTCATGTAGAATATAATATAGGGAACTGAATATAATGTAAAATTCATGATATAACAGACCATGAGAACTAATTCAAATTCACTTTTGATTTACTACTTTTATAATCGGTGGTTATGAACTCAGTATATTTATGAACAGAATTTAGTAATTAAAAACTACCGTTTTTATAAGCCTCTGTTTGTTCTCTTCATAAGATTATCTCCATAAAAATGTTCTCTGAGCACGTGCCGTAATTAATCTACCTAGTTTGATTTAAACCTTCAAGGCATTAATTTGTCAAAGTGCCAGTCGTTTTTGACAGAGCCGGTGACGCAATGGACGAAGTTTCAGACCGATGTGAGACAGGATTATTAGATTTAAATATAAAATCAATACCATTTGTCTGTTGATTAAGACTTGGATTTATTTTTCTGGCGTCTCCTTAGATTTGTAGTATTTGTGAAATTTTAAAAGCAGCTTAATTTAGTTTTCTGATAACAATCGTTGGATTATTTCCCCTTCCCTTTTTGCAAAACAAAGACTCCGGAAGTTTGCCGTTTTCTGTTTGGACAGCTATGTAATAAAAATAAAACAAAAATCTAGTTTGAGAACTCTAAAAATAAACCAGTCATTATGAGGACTTTACATAGAAAATCTGTAATTAAATTTACTACACGATATTAAAGATGTCAATAGTTAAATATAAAATGGTTTTTTATACTGTCGCTTTGTTTTAAAAAATGCCACTCTGAAAGTTATTTCAAAATTCTAAAACTATAATTTTCCTCCATTTATGTGAAGCAATTCATGCTCACTTCAAATGCTCAGCATAATTAAATATTTGAATCTTTCAAGTATAAAAAAGACATGTCGTCACAGAACAGTGCATACACGAATAAGTGAATGTAAGTTGATATTAGAATTGATATAATGCGAAATTTCTATTTAGCATCTTTCCTTTTAAGTTCACTCATTTAGAAATTCATTACTCTTTCTTGCAATCTTTTTATGTGTTTTCAGTACTTTCAAGAGATAGATAATCTCGTCAAAGCAAATCATCTCAAGGTACTGATCACAATTGCAATAAGGGAGTCCTGACTTACTATATTAAAGCTCTTCAAATTGTGTGTGAGCACGCGTTTTCTATGAACATGTATTGACTTAATTGATTCATTAGATGAGAAGTGACAAACAGGATAATGTAAGTGAAACTGGAAGAAGATAATGGCAACTTATTCCTCTAAACATTAAAGCTGAAGTCAAAATGGAATTCCGTTTTTCTTTTATTGTTATTATTTATTATTATTATTATTTAATTTATTTTCTCCATTTCTTTACTCTACTGGTTCTGTAACATGATGAAATTTCAATGTTTTGATATTGATTACATTAAGTCGAATAGGAAATCATCATTAAATAGGCATAACAGTGGATTTCTAAATACTTCCTTAATTATTTATTTCACCATTAAACTGGCTTCACAAACATAACGGAAATTTCTTTGATGAATAATTTGTGATATACAAGGTTTTAGCTTAAATTCATCAAAAACTATAAGACTTTAAAGTAATTATTATATACATTATTAACATATCTAATCTAATAAAACAGTTGTACATAGTGAATAGTATCACATGTTTGGGTGCTTCCGTAAAATTATAATTGAATATTTACAACTCATCAAAAATAACCCTTATTTACTGATTGTATTTGAAATAAATTAATGGAAAAACTCAACAAGAATAATGAATGTAAATATAAAGTATATATCTAAAACATTCGCATCATATTTGGTGTCCAAAATCCAAATGACGTAAAAGGACGTAACATCTCAATTCAGATTAAGATGACAAGCAAATTATATTCAATGTTTTGTTCACTATGTAACTATGTATCTGAGCAACTAAAAAAAAGTTCGTGTTCGCCAGAAACAGTTTCAACTGGTGTGTTACTCTATATATCATTTTTGAAAGAAAAATTCATGATAAAATAAAAAGCAAAATTAAATCGTACATAAGGAGTACCTTCGTTTTTTCAATGCCTGTATATTAAAACTTGCATTCGCGCTTGCAAATAATTTTTTAATTAAAAATATTACATAAAAAGATTAAATTAAGATTAGTATATCTAATTTTAATTTAAACCCTACAAGACTTCTTTCCTTCATTTTGAAATCAGGTGATGAACAATATACACAGAGGCAATATTATTTTAAATCAGATCTTAAAAGCACCGAAGCTGATCTTAAAATTCGTATAATTGTGGATCATCACAACATCAAAGAACGAAAATTTCAAATTTGCATTCAAAAGCATTTGCAAAATTTATATTTCGATAACAAAAGGAGTTAAATTGGAGCTCACAAATTATATTTAATTCAAAATGATTCATTCAAAGTAATTAAAACTAGTGAATGATTAAATTATTTCACACAATTATAAAACACAAATATCTGTACTTCATAACAAATATAGAACCAATAAAATGAAATATACTCCACTATAATAAACTAATAAGAATTCAAAATATTTATTATTTTCTTTTGGTTAATTGTTTGCAGGAAATTGTAAGAAAAAAAAGAAAAAGAGAGTTCCTTAATATAGCAATATCAATCGAGTGTAGTGCCAGGAATAAAGAAGAAACAATAGATATTTTTTAAGCATAATGATAAGAAGAAATTCACTATGAAACATAAATAAATTTTAATATAGGAGGATTTAAGGTTAACAAAAAAATAATGATTTAATTTACTTTGCCAGCATTGATTCCAGAAATTTTATATAAATTAGTAAATGCAACATTCGTGAAATAATTTCTAAAACACTTACCTTTGATAGATTTTTCAGAGACAGGTCAAGGACCAGATATCTGACTTCAGCCTAATACATTCTGAAAGAAGAGAAAAAAGAAATATTTTAATGATAAAGTAAATTTAAAGTTGTTGTTATTAACAAAAAAATATAATTAAAAACTCTAGTCACAAATATAGAAACGTTTTAAAAATTGAACGCAATCGAAATTAGTAAAATCTATCAACTTATTTCAAAAATATTGTAATATTATTAATAAATTTTACACTCTCTGCTAGCCGAATTCGTATAGTTGAGGAATATCACAGGCAGGAAAACTTAAATTTCCATTCAAAAGCTTTTCAAAATTTGAAACTTTCACATTTCAAATTAAAAATCAGTTGAAATTTATTATCAGCTAACGATGAAAGCTAAATTAGAGCTGATAAATTATATTTGATTGAAAACTATTTATTCAAAATAATTCAAACTGGTAAATCATTTACTTATTTCAACAACTATAAACAATTATATTATTCAAGAACTATAAAAAAAAGTATCTATACTTTATAGCAGATATAAAATAAAATAATTGGCATCCATTTTACTCTAATAAACTAAAAAAGCAAAAATAATTCACTGAAAATCTCATGACAGCTTTTATTGATTTTAAGTCCTGCGATTTCCTGAGTATAATAAGTATAACATTGATTTTTCCTTCCGTTAATTATTTATCTTCTTATGCCGGTTTAGAAATTAATCTGTTCTCCGTTGCATCTAATGATTTCTGATGGTTAATGCGTTTATATCTTCCCATTATAATCCAATTACAAGATACTGCTATGGAACTATTATAATTAGATTAATATCAGAATATTTCATCAATCAAAGTAGCAAAAGAAAATTTTCTTGCAGAAATTTATGACCATTTTGAAAAAGACCGCAGATATCGCTATTAGCTGCTATTATTAAATGACCTGCATCCAGCGATTTCTTTTAAAGTGAGTCATTTCGTAGAATAAGAGAAACCTGACGATTGAGATCATTATAGGATTTTGTGCATCGTAAAACTTTTAATGAGATCAAAATATTAAAATGCACCGTTTCGTTTAAAAATCCATTCGTATAATTTTCGACCGCAGGCAATTTGAGGGTTTATAGAAGTATTAAAATCCCATTTATTTTCTATTTAAATAGACACTTTCAAATAAGTTTTTACTTTTTAGAGTTTAAATGACAATGAATTGTCACATCACCTTTTGTCTAACAAAAATTCACTGAGAATGTATAATTTAATTAATTTAGAATTGGAAATAAGATAGCTTTTAGTGAATGTTTAAAGATTTAAGAGTTAGTGAAAAAACGTTTTATAAAAATAAGGCATACGTTGGAAACTATTTCGGCGTGAGATTTGTATTTTGATAATTATGTTCCATGCATACACTCGATAAATTATTCAAGTGCAATTCTGAGAAAATAACCTTCAAATTTTCGACATAGTTATATATTGTTGTAGGTATTAGATAGTGAAGCAGCGAAGTTAGTAAAGTATTTCTTAAAGAACAAGAAGTCAGGATTTGATCCTGTTTTCCTTTCTTAATTGTTTTAAATTAAATTAAAAACGTATAAATATTTTCAATTATTATATTAGTCATTTTTATTAATAAATAAATATTCATTCACATTGTTCCTGAGCTATAATTAAAGTTTTATTGTTGAATAGTAAAATAATTATAAATATAAGTTCAAAAGTGGAAATTAATAACTTTAATTACTACTACCCTCTTAAAATCATTAAATATTTTAAATGATTGGATTTTAATAGTTAAAATTTATTCATGTTAACTATATAATATTTATTACGAAAATTATAGAGAGTAGATAATAATTTATTAAATATAACAGATTGTTCTGAATTTAATAATCTAAAGGAAATAATACAAGTTTTAAAATGCTGAGTATGTAAAAAAAAAAAATTCTATATGAAAAGGAAGTTTATATTCCAATAGTTCTACTAAATAAATGTTGCTCATGTGAATAATTGTGCAAGGTGTCAGTATAGCTATATTTAGTTCCCAAAATTTTTATGATAATTATCTTTCTGATTCTTGAATGCAAGCAGAAAATGAATGCATGTAGAATATATATCTAGAGTTTGTTAAAACTTTATATGATATGAGTAATTGCAATTAATATTTTTTACCATTTAATATATATTTGCAATTATTTTACGTCTTAAAAATTTAATCTTAATTATAATTCAAGTATAGACTGACTGAACTTTTTTGCATAAAAAGAGAAAATACATTAATTAAAAATATCTGTAAAAATTCTCATTTAAATAGGTTCGATTTTTTTTTAAATTTCATTCAAGATTAATACTTTACCCACAGGTATTTAATAAGAGAAATACTTTCTCAATCAGGCAGTCTCGTAATTGAAAAACAGTGACTACTACGATGTATATAAATTATGCCGCAAGTTTAAAGACTGTTATCTAGTAATTATATTCTTACCCTGTCCCTCTTCCCTTGTTAGATTAATTTTCCTTTTTCTAAGAACACAAAAAATAATTATGAAATAATTTTGTGAGTTTGAGTCGTAGTCATATGATGTGGATAGAACCATTGGATCGTACCTCTCTCGCATCTATATTTCACAATCATCAAAGTTTGGGTTTCTGATAAATAGAATTTTGATGGAATGTCTCCTATACCTTGATACAAAAGGCAAAAAACTGCCAAAAAATAAAATGATTTCTAAAAGAATAATTACAGATTTCATTGATCAAAACGCTTAAATAGGGCCGGTAAGACATCAATTTTAAATAAATAATAGTAATTTAAATAACTCTTCACTTAAATATTTATTTAAACCTGATCGAAAAATATTTATTTACTTAGATGAGTTGCATCGACGCCGGTGATTTTTGATAACTTGAAGTGTTTGTCTTTCAGCCAAACAAATACAACGTCATAGTCAATCTTCCATAAATGCATCTTGAGCATTCTTAACATTTACAGTATCTACTCAAGTATTTCTAAACGAAATCTTAATCTTTAATTCAATACATTCACGCACACTTTCGTCTCTGCTATACTGGTTTGTTTGAGTGTTCTCTTTCTCTATAAATGCTATTTCTCCTCCAAGGTTATTTTTTCATTGTTCCAGTCTCTCTGCGAGTCCATAAAACCTAGCTGATTAGTCACTGAAAATCTATTGACGTCAAAATACACAGTGTTTGATTCGTTGATATTTCAATAACATGAAGGATAAATAAATTGCGTTTCTCTGTTAATAAATATTTTTAATTAATAATGATTTCTATTATTGAATTTTTATCTTTAATTAACATTTTATTAGATGATAAATAAAAAAACATGATCAAACATGTAAAAACAATAACTTTTATGCCACGTGGAGCTGGTAAAAAGAGAAGACTGCAGAAGCTTGTAAACAAAATTTAATCATTAAAGGGCGGCTAGAAACAATTTTAAACTTTCCAAGAAATGCTTTGATCTTTATTTCAAAAAATTTTTAACCGGCTTTAGCGCATTTATTCGTAATTTGGAGCTGACATTTAAGGCTTCAGCTCAATTATCCTTAAGAAGCCCCACAAGCTCTAAAAACTATTTTCAAGTTATTTGAAAAACATTATTAAAATATTTCCTTCATACACATTGTTAAAATATTTCTGTCCTCTTATTTAACTTGATTGTTCTGATTATGAAAAGATGGGATTTTTTAAATTCATTTTTCATTTACTGGAGTTCTAACATTTTGCACAGGTATGGGTTCCTAAAGGATATGAAAAGTAACAGCTCATTTTATAACTTCACTGTCCGATGATAAATTAATTTTAATTAAGTTTTGTTTTCCCATAATATGCGTCATTGTTTAAGAAGTTTGAGTTAAAATTGAAATGAAGATTCTTAAATATTTGCAATTAATTAAGAAATATATTAAATAATAATTATTAGAAAATAAAAAATAAGCACATTATAAATCAAGAAGTTTTTTTCACCAAAAGTTATTTTTGGTCAGTAAAATCTCTTTCATAAAGAAAGTGTGGTCCTCATTTATTAAGAAAAATCATTTCATCGAAAATGAAATACGTCGCTATAGATCATGTTTCTAAAAAAGGAGTAGCAGTGTTTAAATATTTGGGAACCACTGATATATTGCAACATCTCCAGCTTATGAAAAATTTAGCTTTTTCTGTGGTAATTATCTTCTGACAAGAAAACTGGATTTTGGCTTCTAAATTTAAATTGGCTTGAAACATTTGACGTTTACAACATGAACATGAGTAGGCTCATTTTAAAAGTTATAATTAATACAGTTACCTATAAGGGGCCACAAAATAAATATAGTATAAACATTCAATTTATTTAACGCTCTTTAGAAAGAAAACACCTTTTTGCCTAAATGCTCACCACCGATTTAATTTTAGAATCCATTGAGCGTTTTGCAGAAGAAACCAAGATAGTAATCTCAATGGTATTTTCTCATACAATTTCTGATAATCGTATTATCCCCCTTCCGCAATAAAGTTGTAAAACTTGTGCAAAGCAGTAAAAGCATCGAGTACTCAGATTTTTATTTTCAGCATCTCCCACATGAGCTTTTCGTGTATCAAAATATTGTGAAGAAAATAAAGTATACAATTTGGATGAATTATTTCAATCGAATTAAAAGTACCATTCAGGGTTGGATTTCGTTCAAAATTTGATAAAAATCTTTCATTTTGGTGTAAAATTCATATACCAGATTTCATTAGTCTAACTAAAAGCTCTTTTGAGTTATCGTGTTCACAGACAGACAGAGTTAATATACCAAAAATAAGTTTTTCAAGTCTCGGGATGTCTGTAACAAGGAGTGTCGTCAAAATATGAAGGTTAAATATGTTGATGATTGCTCTTGGTGTACTACGTATACCAGAAATACGTGACATCATATTATAACCTGATTGTTCTAAGAAGCTTTTGAAATCCCATTATGGCTCTTAAAATTTTTTTCTATATGCTGACGAGTTTATATATTAAGATCTTTTCACAATTAAAATGACTTGTGTAGTTATGTTCATGATATAACTTTGACATCATCTGATTGATAGCGTGTAACGTAATGTAAGAAAAAAAATTGATTTCAAAAAACGACAGTCTCTTTAAGTTTAGTAAAATATCACTTTTATTAAGGCCCTAAAACAAAGTTTGTTTGTTTTATAATTTTAATGATTTTTTTCTGTTTTTATTGTCTTTTATGTTTAACACATTTTTGCTCTCTCGTATATGAAGAATACAAACTGAAAGTATTGTAACTGTCAAAAAATTCAGCCCCAAAATGGTAGCGAATCTCGAAGTTTTAGACAGCCCCGAGTCCAAAAAACACATTTTTGTAATTATGTTTTCTATATCTTCCTGATAATTCAAAAGAGTTTTGAACTTGTTGTGCGATCTTTTAAAGGAAATCTGTCTAAGCGTGAATGGGCACCAAAACTACGAAAGGTAAAGAGCTATAGGAATAAAATTTAGCGTACAGTTTTAGCATTTAAAATGCAGGTTTATATCCATTATAATTTAATCAAATGAATGAATTGACCCCCTTTTGATCTTTGCATTCACATGCATGTAAATACTATAATTGAAACACACATTGATTTGGATAAATGAAATTTAGTATGTGATTTTGACATTAAAATTTTACATCAAGTCTTCTTTCAATCGATATTCAAAATGCATGCTTGGAATTCGTCACTGCATTACGAAGTACAAAATGCCCATAATTGGGACTCTGAAAAGAAAAACTCCTGGCATTCAGGGTTCTTACTGAAGGTTCGCAATTTCTATGCGGGGGCAGGGAGAGGAATAGCACCGTCATTACGCAATAGACGAAAAAGTTTCTGCTCCCAACTCCTGTTAATTATAATAAAATTATACTTATAATGGAATTTTCAAAAAAAAAAATCACAAATTCACTACAGATGGTAAATTTAGCATAGCTTCAAAATTATTTAAAATTAATCTATTATCTGATAAATAATTTATGAAAATGAATAAGTTACTTAACACAAAGGGAGAGAAGTAAAAATTCGATTTAAATATTCCATCTTTTCAAACATAAAATAAATGAAATAAAAGAGTATGAAAATGCACGACCCTGATAAATTGTATATTATGAAAACCCTCCTTAAAATAAAAAGTATATCAAGGTAAAGGATACTAAAAACATGAATGTTTTCACGTTTCAATGTTTTTTGATAATCATCTGAAATCTTAAAAAATGCACAAAAACATTATTCCTGCGGCATTTAAGAGATATTTCTATTTTATATAGTATTTCTTACATTTGGCGAAATGCCAATAGTTACTTTTGGCAGAATTTCAGAAAACTTATTATGCTTTGAATAATAATGAAAGTTTGTTTCTTAGTTCTTCTTCTAAGTTCTTTTAGTTGAAACATTGAAATGACTGAAGAATAAAAAGATTTTTCAGAAATTTTAATTCCGTGTTTTGATAGTTAATCATTCAAAATGCATTGTTGAAATCTTTTATTATCTAACATTTAATTTTTCATTTAACATTTTTTTTCTTTATTTTTTTATATAAAATGCGTGAAGTATGGATTTATAATAAAATCTTAATTCTTTCATTTTTATTCAACTTCTTTTCACTAAAATGTATTTTACAGCTGAATGTTTTACTGTTATTGAAACTCGAAAGTACGCCAAAATATATGTCAACCGCTTTCAAAATTTTCATAGAAACACAAACCAAATGTCAAATTATAAAATATTAAGTGAAAATTGTTTGGGTTTGGTAATAAAAAAACAAAAAAAATATGAATAGTTCATTTAAGATATTGATTTATAGGCATAATCTAATAACTGAATAGCTAAGATCCAAACTCGATAACACTTGTATCCTTAAAAATATACTATTGGGAAAAAGAATATAAAAATTGTGTTCCAATTTTACAATCATTGCTATAAAATCTTCCTTTTTAATTGCTGTATTTTCTTATGTAAATTAAATTAGTTTAAACTTCATTTAATATTTCCTTCCATTTTAAAAATTAAATAGCAATTAGTAATACTGATGACTACATAGTATAATGAAGAAAACCGAAAATGCATTTTAGACGCTTTTCTGTCTAACGTTGGAAAATAAAATTTGACAGAATACTACAATTTTAATAATAAGATCATGTATCAAATTTATTTATGTCGCTATATTATGGAGTCATCACGTCTACGTCGACGTGCAACTGTATAGGCTGAAAGGATTTTAACCCGTTGACGAATTAGGCTCAAAATTTAATACGGATTTACACATTAAACTGTGATTCAAGTTGTATCCATCTTGCTCCTTCTATTGCAGTTGTCGGTTTCACTTACTCTCAGACAAATCGACGTAGTTTCTCTTAATAGATTTCGATCAAAATTTCAAGAAAATCTAAAAATTTGGTGCAAAATACACATACAAAATTTCGTTAACCTAACTCAAAGCGCTTCTTTGTTATTGTATGTATAGGTAGACATAATTTTAAAGATATATTTTAGAAACTCGAGCAGATATGAAACCTGCAGATTCGGCGAAATCTCTAGCTCGAATTTGTCTTTGTCTTTGTATGCTTTGTCTATTTTGTCTTTGTATGCTTCGTTTGCACAAAAATAAAAACGGAATGATTCTGATGTTCTTAATAATAAATGAAAAATTGATTTGAAGTACATGTTTCAAACATTTTTTCTAAATAGTAGTTTCAGTATCGAAATTCTGTTTTAATGTCATTAAATTTAGCCTATACTTCACCAATATCAATAAATATCTTCAATTTAAAAAAAAAAAAAGATTTTTTTCTAAAAGAGGAAACAGACTGATTCGTCTTAAAGGAAGTAAAGAAATTAATTTACACCTTTGTTTTAAGAAATTTAAAATAACATCGTTTAAAAACATTCGCACATATATAAAAGTTTCATTGTTTCAATTTCAGCATATTATCAATTTTTGCATTTAAAAAGGAATTCATATTTTTTTAATTAGATTTCATTAGAGAATAAAAATACTAAATATTTACTTTAACAAAGCGTATTTGAATTTTCTAGCTTTTTCGTAATTTCTTAGTAATGAAATGTACTTTATTCGGTAAATTGCACCAGCAACGTATCTCCATGGTTCATCAAGATTATATGACCAATTCTCATACATGAAGTGAACATAAACAGCTTTCAACTTTCATTGTAAATACATTTCAGAAGCGGAAATAAAGCAAATATACAGTCCAAAAAATTCTTGAAAGTCAGTATTATAAAATGCAATAGAAGAATAATGCTTATTTTGGAACTATACGTCTAAGTGAAATATAAAATTAGTTTGCCTCCCATTATAAATTTACTTTTCTTTTTCTGCCTTTTTATTCTTTCATCCGCAGAAAAAAAAATTTGGAAAAAATTTCTAAAATTTGGAATTCTCATCAAAAATAGGCGCGTCTATGAGCTTTGACTTTAAGAGATGTGCTACAAACATATTTTTCAGCACTAAAGCAAAAAATTCAAATAATTAAGTTCAACACTTCCCAAAGTAATTGCAATATTTTTCATTTTTTTTAAAATTTGTTCGTTGTTTTTTAAATTTAATCGCTAATTATTTAGTAGTACAAGTCACTCTGCAATGATGCTAAAATATATTTACGTATTGTGCAATGCTGAACAATATAATAAAACATATTTTTCAATATGACGAATTCTGAATAATGTCACAAAATTATCTTATTATACCGTGAATTTTAAAGGTACTGTGCTATCTTCTGCTACTAGTAATGCATATACCACTAGTGTAGTAATCTATTTTCCAGAAAAGTACATCATTTTTTAAAGTATAAGAAATCTAGCTATATATTCTATATTTGTAATAGAATGATGTTGTATTATTCTATGACCCTCCAACAACATATATTTCTAAATCTCTTTTTAAATGCATTCAAAATTCTCCTAAATATTTTCAAAACAAGCTAAATCTTATTAGATTTTTCTTTATTAGTAATTTAGTACTATTCCTTTTCGATTTAATGTCGGCACCATCTGCTTATGAATTTAAAAAATCATCAACTACTCCCTACAATTTGCGGAACAATTGCGGCTTTGAAAAGTTCGAACAAAAAATTTCTAACTGTTAAAATCCAATAATCTAAAGCCTTAAATGATTTTACCATGATAAAAGTAATTTAAGGTATTATTATTATCATTAAAGTTGCAATTATAACTATTTTACTTTTCAAAAATTAAAATTTTAATTACAGTACAAGTATTATGTGAATGAGCATTTTTGTACAAAAATATAGTAATATATTGATTAAAAATATTAAGTTCTTAACTTGATTTGAAATAATTTTGGAAAAAAATCACATCCAAGAATAAATCCTGACCACTCGGTCTTTGAGAGACTTTTACAAAACGTACTGTTTCGCTACGTATATCAACAGCCACAATTTTTATGGTATAAAGTCTATTTAGAAAGATGGGTGATTATTTTTTTTGTTTTATCAAGTTATATTAACATTCGTTTTGTAGAAACACAACAGATATTTTAGGACTTGCGTCCTAATTTTGGTGAGAGGGCGAGGATGATATCTTATCTGGCACTCCCTATCCAAATTTTCTCACTGTCCCAATGGTCAAGTGTTGATTTTCCTATTAGTGTTGACTGATGTACTTTAGGGCCTCATACACAAAACATATTTAATGAAATGGAGCTTCGAAACCTCCAGCTATAAATAAGAATCATAACCAGGCCGTCACAGTCGTTGCTTTTCTCAAAATTGGATAGCTGTTGCACTTAAATATTTTAATGAATAAATAACCTAATGGTATGCAACAGATATGTCAAATCTACCCGGAACTGAATTTTCCCTCCATTTCTAAAATACCAATTCATCAACTACTATGTTTTTCATATATTTCATATTCACTTTTAAGATGTTTAAATTATTCAAGTTCACTGAATTGTAATAAAGCGAAAGATCATTTGATAATGAATAATTAATTTTCAGTGATAAAACTTAAAATCATGAAGAAAAAAAATACATCTATATTCAGGCTCAATAAGTACAAATCCTTACTCCAATTTATTTTTTAAAATTTATTTATTTATTAGGAAAATAGATATAATTCAAACTCTTAAATAAACCCCTAAATTGTCAGGGACAAAAAGTATTACAAGAATGGGTTTCTAAATGGAATTGGGAATTTTTAAAGTTCTTCTCTCATTAAAAGCTTTACCAGTCATTCAATCCAATAATTAATTCGATTATTAGGTTACTTTTATGCTCCATAATTACTTTCTTTAAGGGGATTTCTTCTAATAAAGACAGAAAATAACTCTGTCTGAGGTGTTGATTTTCTTTTTCAAGTTTATTATGCTGCATCTATATATGATCTAATCTTAAATGAATTTAATTTTATAATTTTTTTGCCTTTAAGCAAATTAAGATATTATGTTCATCCTATGGTTTCATTGAAATTTCAATTATTTTTTCTCTTCGGATGCTGGATATATATAAAAATTTGTGGAAAAATTGTAAATTGCTTTTTTTTGTTGTTATTTATTCAATTTTTGAAAATCACATGCAAAATGCAATAATAAAAGCTAATTTATATGATGGCATGTTCGTTTAATAGCGTGAAAAAATCTTTTCATTAATGTTTCTAATATATATATATATATATATATATATATATATATATATTTGTATATATATATATATAATTACATTTGAAGTTTACATTTTGAATATCTTTTCGTAAATAGTTGTTAATCTGTGGTTCCATAACTTTCGCATTCCTTAAAACAAAATTAAAAAATTTCCAGAAGATGAAGATCCATGTAGATGAAACTAAGTGCTTATAATATTACTAATAACCCAAATTTCTTATACAAAAATCCAAGGTAATAGATTTACTACAAAAAATTTTGTAAGATGATGTTCTATTGTGTTGAAATATGTTAATTCTGAAATAAAGGTAAACAAAGAGAATACCTGAAAAAAAACATTCAAATATTTAAAATAGTAGTGACTCTATTTTTTTACTGAAAATGAATAATTTATGCATATTCTTTTATTCTCACTTCAATAATATTTATAGAACTAATTCATCTTTATCCCAGAGAAAAATGAAAAAAATATATTCTGCAATATTTAAAAAATAAGAGTTCAAAATTCTTAATGTTGAAGAATATTCAGAAGAAATAACATACTTAATAAGGTATAGTTGTAAAAGCTTTAAAGTTGAATTTTAACTTTAAAAAGAATCTCAATTTTTAATAGAATTTTCTTTCTTTGAATCAGTGAAAAAGATCTTTAAATATTCATGTGTTATAATTTTATCAAAATAATGTTTGCCACTATGTTATTGATATTTTACTGCTCCATGATTAAAACAAGAAATTTAAAACTTTCATCTAAAAATATTATTTTACTATTTTAAGTTCCCTTGCGTAAGATTGCTTTGACGCAAACACTTGTTATTAAAAGAAATGAGAAGATTTGAAGAAAAAATTTTTTTTCTTCTACCGTTAGCAATAAACGATTTCTTTCATTTGCTTTCAGGAGAATTGTCGACGCTATTCGGGGAAGCTTTCCAGTCAACAAAGTTAACGAGATATATATAGTTTCATAGCTTGTTATTTGGATCATCTTTCATAGAACCTCCATTCTGTTGTTGTTGACTAGAAATCTGGAATTCAATGATATCTGTTCACTCATAGACGCAAAAGCTTTTCATTATTGCACTTCGCCTTCCTTGGCCAATTACAGCACCAGAATCGCGGAGGCACAAATCTAACCATCCAATCACTTGCAAAGTCACTTTCTCTTTCTTTTTTTTATTGCTCCCAAAATTAGAGGATGTGCAGATCCCGGGACAAGCTTGCTAAGAAACTAAAAAAAAAAGCCTCAGATCGCAATCACTGATTAATCTCAGAAAATTTAGATGTTTGTATCAAGTTATTCCATATATTTGGAATAGTTTCATTTGTTTATTATTACTTGTTTCTTGCATAGCATAGCCATTTTGAATTATTATAAACCCCTCCATTTAAAAACCTGCATGTCGATGTTTTTATTAACATCTTCGAAAACGATTCAGTATTTGCAGATTTCTGTTAACTGATAGTTTATTTCAGAAAATGTGAAGCTTTTATCCAGAAATTGTTGTGTCATTTTAGTTTCATTTTATTGGTTAATGGTGGCATAGCACCGCAAGTTTTAATCTGGTCGAATTATCATGAAAAATCTGAAAATGAGTGAAAACGCATTCCATCAATTTTATTGGTTTAAGTGATTGAATTGACTAGTCGAATCAACATTTTAAATTTTCACCGGGATTCATTTTTTTTTTAATTCGGGTGAATATTTTTTAAATTCCACTTCAATACATAGAAAGGGATGGCGTCTGAAAATTTTAGATAGTTACTTACATTATTGTTTGAACAGCTCTTCTTTGTTGGGGAAAAAATAGAGTCGTCGAAAAATGTGTATAACTATAATTCTAAGAATCAGAATTCGTGGACAAAGTTAAAAACTTACCAAAATAGGTACTTCTTCTGTTTCAAATGGTATCATAATGGTCTATTTTCAAATGCGCCAGGATTAATAATTAAAGTAAAATGTTAGCTTCAAATTCATTTTTTACAGAATCTATCATTACAATACCATCTAAAACCGAAGAACCACTTTTTAAAAATAGGAATTACATTTCTGTCCACGAATTTTGATTGACTTTTTTTTCCCAACATTTTTCTCTTTTTTCAACGAGGTCGAATTTTTTTTAAAAAAATAATGCAAATTACGAAAATGAAATTTTTATCGGCTATTTCCTCAATGTAACAAATAGATCTGTGGAATTCCAAAAATTCTGTCCAAAATTAAAAACAGAAATGAAACTTATTTTACCAAGATACACATTTAAAAAAAATTCTTGATCTAATTAAACTGTCATGCCTTTCTACATTTCAGTTTATAGGTCTTTCTAATACCTTTTAGTTTAAACTTTTCTTCAATTAATCAATAACTTATTATTTAAACATGAAAAACCGGTATTTCAGCTTATCTCCCTCTTTGGTGATGTAACCGGTTGATAATACCCAACTCAATAACTTAAACCATTCAAGTTGCTGTCACGCCAGTACAAAATGCGTACAATTTGACTGGACCACAATGAGCCGTAATAAATTCGACCAATCAACGAAATATGTGTAGACTTATTCCTGCATTCACTATTCACAAGGCGTGACAGATTCTAGTTTTGCTTCACATATAATCGCATTTCCTCTTTAAAATGGATGATTGAACGATTACCACTCCTGAGTTAAGTTTTCTTACATGACAAATCATTCAAAGGTGAACTAACATTTACAGAATTTACAGAAATTCATCCATCGAGAAGAAAATTGTATAAATCAGAAAGAATTTGATATTCGGTATGGTTGTAAGATTTTATTGATATTAAATTTAATTTTTGTTTTTAAACCAAGAAAGAATTTGAAAGACAATAGAGTATTTTTTGTGCGTGTTCAACTGCTGACTTTATGAAATATCTATAAAGTTTAAATAGCTATATAAAAATAATGATTAAGGGCTGACTTGATATTAAGAATCTAATAACAAATGTTCTCAGTTAAATTAAATTAATAAACATATTTCCCAATGCATTAAGGTGTATGTACACACTTGAAACTTGGAAAATCGATCAAAATAACTATTTTTTTTTATTGCTTAATAATGTTCTCAGATCCTTTAGCTTTCAAACGATACCAAGGTGTTGTCAATATTCGAAAAATTTCTCGAGTTATAATTATTTTTCTTGAGATGCTTTCATTAAAAACTCTGGTTACGGTTTTTTTTAAACTCATTTTATGAAGAATGATATTTTTCCACTATGTTGCTTCATTCAAACAATCATAACTCAACAAGAAATTACCCAAATACAATTATTTATATATCAAAATAAGCTGTATGAAACAGCGGATGTTTCGTGCCTCAATCAAAGTAATATTTATAGAAATAAATTTTTAATAACTATTTAAATGTTAAAATGACAGAAAAAATCTCGCTTTTTCTATTTATAGTTGATGAAAAAATTGTTAAAAAAAACTATATATTTTTATAACTTAATTGAGGCAGACAACATGAAGACTAATATTAGGCATAATTTCCAATTAGAATTGTGTGTCGGTACAAATTAGAATTTAAGATATCTTGTTTCAAAAAATATGCTAATTAGCTCATTAAGTATCATTTAATTAATTAATAATTAATGTAATATGGTTTTTCTCACTGAAATGAGTTTAAACATATATTAATGACCTACTGTGGAAAAACTGGATTTTTAAATTTAAAATTAAAAATAAAAATCTTCTAGTGTGTGCGTACACCTTAAGCATGAATATTGAATACTATTAGTAACTTGATGCTAATTATGAAGATTTTAGTGAAAGATTTCAATCTTGCAAATTAATGCAATCCAATCGAAAGGATGAAATAACAAAACAATATCAGATTCAAAAGTTTTTTAAGAAAAAGTTCTAAAAAAACAAGTTGTATTAAATGACATTAAAAACAGTCTATGTTATTATGCATAAGATCTAGATTTTATTTGCTATTAGATTTAAGTCCAATTTAGAATTTACGACAGGGTTCTTTTTGGATGTATATTGTAATTTCAAACAAGCCAAAATTGCTTCATCAGATGACAAGAGATATCCCCTTCCCCCACATACACGCACTGTAAAGGGAACGTTTGATTTTGCCTTATTTAACATTTGCTAGGCTAACATAAATGGCCGGCTTTCAATAAAACAGAGTCTCTTACAGCTTATCCTCTCTGACATTAGGCAGTCATTTCTGTATTTTATTATCATCTAACAATATAGAACAAAAGTATTAGCTGCAAAATTCTGGATATACATTAATTTTATTTAAGTAAAAAACTTCAATAAAATATCAAACTTTTAAAGCTTCGTTTTATCTTCATTTTATTTCGTCAATTTTTGAATTTATGCGCAATAACAGTAGTTTGAAATGCATGTTTGAACAAACGAAACTATGGGACAATCAGCTAGTTACGCCATCTCTTGTAAAACCGCACGAATTAATTCCTAGACCGAATACCAAAATATTCTAGAAATTAACTTTAGGAGTAAATCGGTAAATGGTCTCTAATAATATCCAGCTGTTGTATAAAAATTCACTCAGAATCCTGCTCAAAATTCCCTAAGAATATAAATGGTAAGAGAGTCCTATCTTGCCCTAATGTTTCATTTCCAGACTCTTGACACCAATCGTTTTCTCAAGTTTATTTTATCTTGCTTGAAATATAAAAATAGAAACACAGAAATTTTCAAAAGTTCAACCTCGAGAATTTGACGACTATCCATTTTTTTAAATTTCCAGATTCTTAAAAAATAAATACGATAACTCAAAAACGTAACAAATTAGTTGTGTGGAATGCCATATATATTTTTAGAAATTTAATTCTGCAAGTTTATCAATTTTTTTTATTTAATCTGGTGACTGCCAATCAATTTAGTATCTGTGAACATTTCAGCTAGCTAAATGATGATATTCTTTCCATCAAAACTCTATCAAATTTTCGAACCAATTACTTTAAAAGGCAGAAATTAAAATAATTTTGATAATATAATATTTCTTTATGTTATTATACATAAGATGAGCCAACAATAAGTCTATATACAAGAAAGTCGAAGGGAGAACCATCCATTGGTTTTAAAGACATACCATCAAAATCTGATTGCCAGCTTTTTCTGAACAGGATACTTAAATTCAAATCATTCTGCGTGATAAAGATTTGTAAGAAAAATCGTTGTCAGAGTAATTTGCCATTCCCGCTTATTTATCAACCTTAGAAATCTTGTTAATTCTTGATCCTGGAGTAGAATCCTTGATCATCCCGCCTTTGAGTCTTGGATGAACTCCTTCGCATATCTTTTCCTCTGAGAAAGAGTGTTATTTTCCGTCGCTGCACAAATTAAACACGGGCTTGCTGTTTCTTCTCATACTTGGGGTTTGGGGAGTTCCAGGAATTCCGATGAAAATCTTTAATTAAAATCTAATGACATTAGATGAAACTGAAAAATCTGGTATTTATTTAAATAAAATTTCTTATCCTAGGCGAAATAATATTCGTATTTTTTTTACGAGCTGATATTTTAAAAGAGAATAAAGACCTTTTCTGCTTTTCTGGTCATATGAAGATAAGCTATTTAATCTGTTTTTAAAGACCTCGATCTTGCATTTCTTCGATAGCAGTAAATATACTCATGGTAAAAGTGGCAGTACAAGGCACAGAACTAAATAACCTAAAAAAGTAATGCATGATCCCCAAATAATTTATGAACGAATGAATAGAATTTTAATTGTTTATTAATATGACAACAGTACCAAACCGTATATAAAGTAAAAGCTCTTCTGTAACAGTGTCTTTGCTTTTCTTAAGGGAAAACTGTAATTTTCACGTCTATGACCATTAAAATCAGCAGAAGTGGTCTCCCAGAAACTTTCTCACATATTACCCGATAAGGATGTTATCCCACATTTTCCCAGCATAACAACTGGGAACATTGGAAAAGGCTGAAAACTAAGATCGCTCAGATTTTTATTTTCATTGTCCCGCATGTGAACGTTTTGTGATTCGTAGTGTAGAACATAAAACGGAGTAAAAAAATTCCGACGATGTATGAAATGTGAAAGAGAAGTGTACTTTGAGCAGCAAGATGGCATACAAAATTTCATTTATTTAAGTCGTTGCATTTTTAACATTGGTATTTATATCTATGCGAATGTATAGACCAACAGACAATAAACCTTTTGAGAAATTGAGTTTAAAATTTGATAAACTATATAGCAAATTATAATCTTCAAGCTCTAAAAGCATATTAATTATTGTGTTCAATTTATCATAAATAGGAAATAACCTTGCATGGATTTTGTTTAAAATTTAAAAGAAATTTGAAATTCAGTATAAAAGAAACATACAAAATTTCATCCGTCTAGCTCAAAGCGTTTTTGAGACATCATATTAATAGAAAAAGAGATAATGCTGTTGAAAGACATAATTTCAGAAATGTTTTTTCTGACGCAGGATTTTGAAACCTGGAGAAACGCCAAAATCTCAACGCAAAAATTTTGCAGATTACAATATTTTATCCTTATACACTTCATTGAAGAAAAGGTAAAAACCGACTGTAGCCGGATTCTATCATTCAAGTACAGTTGAGATAAGATACAACATTTCTCAGGTTTTGGTTGCGAAAATAATAAGGTATATGCAAATTCATTGCCCACAATAGCTAGCGTGATTATTATTCGCTCATTTTTTACATAAACATGTGAAATAAAACGTGATGCAAGATTTGTTAAGTTTCATAGTATGTCGAAGAGAATCAAATGCGAGTTTTGAATATTCCATTTGGCCGAATGGGTCAATATACGATATAAATTTATCAGTCAGAAATCAAGGCAGCTGACCAAATTTCATTTATCTTGTATGTTGCAGTTTTGAATTACTGCGTTCGCAAACTCACGAACAACAGACATAATCCCAAAAATGTATTTTTTGGTTTTAGAGAGGTCTGAAAAGTGGAGATTCGTCAAAATCTTGAAATGGACGATTATAACACTTTATTTACTTCGTACACAAGAATATTAAAAAAAAAGGATAGGTCATCCATTGCTCGAAATTTCATTTCACTTTTCATTCGAGTTTCAAAATTTAACGCCATTGTAATTACAATTTTAAACTAACCATTATTTTATAAAATTGCCTTATTCTATTCAAATATTGTGAATGCTAATTTTTTTCATTTTTAATCATTGCATATAATTTTATTTATGAAACTCCGTGTTAAATATACATTACTTCAGAATTATCTTTATTCATATAATAATTGGTTTTCTAAATTAAGAATTCCCTTCAAGTCTTAGAGGACCCCGAAGGCCTGATTTTATGCTCTCCAATTTGATACAAGAAGGTTCGAAATCGGAACTCGATTCTACTAAAGATTCTTTATGTATGTCCTCATAGCGCACGTTGTGTCTGACTATGATGATCAAGAACTATCCACCTGGTAGCTGCAAAATTTGTGCAGAAAGTGTCATCTAAGTTATATCTCTCGACATCTAAGCATGGTCAAAATTCCTAAGTTTGCTCTAACAAAGGCTTTGTATTGCTTAAAGTAGGAAACTTTAGTATAATATATTTAAAATGAACTCTAATCATATGGACTATAATTATCAAATTTCATCTCGTGTTTTTAGTCAAGATCTCAAAAAGTAAATATATTTTCTTTTACCAAATAAAAAAAGAATGAAAGTTTAGCCATTTAATGCATTTGCTTCCACGACAGAAATTTGCTTCAGAACCATGTATTTAATTAGATTATCCCCCTTTTTCTATCCTTTGTTAAAAACAGTAGAGAAAGGATCACCAAATTAGAAAGTTGTGGCGAATCGCAAGCAATTCACGCGGACGCCAACTTGTTAATATGTCCTCGAGATATTAACAAGTAGGCTTCCTCGTGCCATAAGATAAATAAACAACTTCAACATAAACTGTGTTTAAAAGAATAAAAATTTTGCTCCCTATCTACAAATTTGATAAGGAATGCAGAAATCATCATGTTTTACATCATGTTTATCTTTTTTTGCAAAGGAAATTGCCATTTGAGCCCAGAACTATTTGATTTTGCTTATCTTATAAAATATTTCTTGCTATCTTATAATATATTCATATTTTGTTTATTTTCATTAGTTTGCTTCATCCGGTTTGTCATTGATTTTTATTCTTTGACTCAAAATCGAATAACAGTTTTCTTTGCAACTTATTAATTTTCGAAGAATCCTTAAAAAGTTATTTTCCCAAAAATATGACTCAACAAGCGAAACTTTTCTATTTTTCCAGAAAACTGAAATTCAAAAGCTATTCCTTATAAGAAACCTTATATGCATTGAATCTCTATTCTATTCAAAAATAAAGAATCTTTCGTATGAAACCCTTCAAAGATGCGCTGTTTCAGAATTTTGAAATATCGTATTATGAAGAATATTTGTTGGAAACCAGAGACGTCAATCATTATTTACTGCTAAATAGATTGTTCACTACTCTATATTTTATGTCATAAACTTTCAATGCGTATACCTTAAAATCTATTTTTCTTGATGCATTCTATTGTTTCTCAACTATCTTTATTGAGCTTGCAACTTTTGATTGCTTAAAAAATTGTTGGTGATGAAGGCATAGAATTTCCTTATATATCAAAATAAAATGTGATAAAGAATATTTCTTTTAATTTAAAATATGCTAGGAAATATCATATTCCCAATCAATAATCGATTAACAGATTAAAATATACATTAATTTTCTTTTGAAATTAATATTCCTATGAAATAAAATACTCGTCATAAACTCAAAAGATGTAATTTCTCTTTTTCTTTTAAAATTAGATAGGTAGATTTATAACAGGAAAGCTAGGGAGGCAGAAAACTTTCTTGCGAGTAACCTGATCGATTGTCAGGGAAATGTTTTATATTTCAACTGACAAAACGAATCTGTAATTTCTAGTTAAATTTAACATACATTTTACTGTCAATATGTGATAATTTTTTATTACCTCGGTAAGCAGCTGGCTTACACATCATATTTATAATATCAATTCTGATATAAAAAATCACACCTTTAATTCCTCAAACAAAAATTTTCATAAAATAGTTTTAAAGGTGGTTTAAAGAACGTGACTAAAAGGTAAACCAATCAATCAGAACGGGAACAGTTTTTTAAAATTGTTTTTCATTCAGTGAGAAAGAAAATCAAATCAACAGAAGTTTTGCATCTTTTATTTCATTTCAAATATTGAAAACATTGACTGAAAAACTGACAATGGAATGAAAATAAAGTTCATTCTATTGCAACAAAAGAAATTAACATTATAAATTATAATTCAAGAATAATTTAATATTTTAAAAATTTATAGACGATAATATAGTTCTTGATACCATATAAAACGTACTGTTTCTTAAAATTAGAATGTAAAAAATGAAGATGATTGTTGTGTCATTTTGACTTTCTCGTATATAAAGTAAACAGAAAGAAAGTATTATTACTAAATATTTGAATACGAGATATCTTCCCATTTCGGATTTCGCCGAATCCGAAAAATACATTTTTGGAATTATATTTGTCACTCTGTCTGTCAAACTATAAGCCCGATAACACTTTGAAATAAGAAAGAAATTTGGTTTCACTCCAAATTTCTACATTTCCACCAAATTTTAAACCGGGAAAATTTGACTGTCCCACTATCCCAATACAACTGAAAACAATAAATATGAAACAAAAAGAACTAGATGGATAAAATTTGGTACACGGACATAGCATCTAAATCGTAGATCTATAATAAATTTGGAACTAAATCTGTTGATGGATTGATCGTTTGTCATCCTGTATATTTGCTCGAATGTAAACTCTATAACTCAAAAATGCAATGACAAATAAATGAAATTTAGCAGGTGATCTTCAGAATACAGTTGAAGTTCTGTGACGAATTTTTTTCACTCGGTCGAAAAAAAAGACGTCCATAATGCATATTCGGTTTTTTGGTACTTGTATATTAACCGCCTTCCAGGGATTAAAGAAAATTGTCACATGTGAATGGGCTTTTCCTACCAATTGTTTGGCAAAGGCATGGGGATAATAATTCACAAGTTTTCTTTATAATAATACTCCTAAGCACATTCCTCTCATTCTGAAAATAAAAGTTTGAGCACTCATGCCATTCATGTCTTGCCCAAGTTCCACAATTTGATGGTGCAGTCAGGAGGGGGAGAGCACTTTTATTAGAGAGTATGCAAGAATGTTTCGAGGATATTACTTTCAATAGATAAAAGAAGTGTATGTAAGAAAGAAGGCTTCGTGAAGAAATGCCTAACTAATATATTTTTAGTAATAAAAATAAACAGCAAATCGAGTAAAAATATAGATACAAATGTGTTGAAATGCCTGATTATAAAGTCTATACTACAATTAAACAGACATCAGTGAAAAGATAATTTTTTAAGTCGCAACTCGAGAAAACAAAATGTTGCGGACATTTTATACTCCATCTATATCAGTTATTCCAATTAATATGGTTGGAGAAATATTGTCATGAGAAAAATCATCTTGTCTTATCCTTGACAAGAAAAGACATATATTCATTTGTTAAACTCTACTTGAATTTTATTTTCACTATCATTATTATTTACTATAAACATGAAAATATTGATGGTATATCTATTTCTCTAGGCATAGTTTCTACGATTAAATAGAATTATGTTTTCAATATAACACAATGATTACTTTTTCCTTGCATTCTACATCTCAATGCATGAACGAAAAAACTCTATTACAACATTTAATTATTGCGGTCACCTCTTTCTGCCCTAACATTTTTTCAAAAATTTTGAAACCCCCTATATATATTTAATATAATAATTTAATGTATTCAGATGATATATTAGAATTTTTAGAACCATAAGTCGTCTATTGTTTTAATTCACCTCTTATGGCTTTAAATACCAGTATCTAATATCTCATCTTATTAATCTAATATCTCATAATCATGAGATATTAGATGATAATTAATAATGAGATATTAGATTAGTTTATGATAAATTCCATTAATAATGGAATTTACAATAAAATAAAACTATTATAGGGATTCATTTATTCCTCTAACAAGATTTCTTTCTTGATTAACTTTTCTTGATTGTCAACAACTTCTTTTCATCTAAAGTTCTTCGGTTACAGATTGATGAAACTTAAGAATCCAAACAATTAAGGTTTAATTTAAATACTTTCTGTTACCAGGCATCTAAATGGAATGGAAAGTGGAATTTTTGTAGAAACTTTCTTTTAATCATTTCCACATTCTTTTGAAAGTTTTTTTTCTGTTGTTTATAGCAGCATTTCTGTTTTCGTCGAAAAGATTTAAAAGAATATTTTTCAGCCTTTTAGATTCAATCCTCCTTCTTTAACAATAATACAAATTATTTTGACATTTTTCTTATTTCCTGCAGAAAATTTTCGAATATGAATTCATTATATTTTTTAAAATGTGAATTGTTTCACATGTACATGTGAATTCTCCAAAAAATTGTTCAAATTTTTTTTTATTTCGTTAATCAAATTGACGGGTTATTTAATTTACAATCAATCGCTTTGGGTGTTCTTTTCAAAGAATATGAGATATATTTGGGCCGTTGAAAAACATAATCACACAATATTTTTACATGTTTTGTTCTTACAAAAATATTGCTTGCTAAACAACTAGTTAAGGAAAGAAAAAATTTGTACATGGAAGAAAACAATGAAAATTTCTAAAAACTAGGAAAGTTATTATGTGGCAAGAACCTTATAAATTCAAGTGAATTCATTATCATAGTTTACGAAGCCAAACAAATGTAGAAAGTAGTATTGTTTAATACTAAATATCAAGATCTCAAAATAGTAAGCAGTCGATAGATCTTTAGTCGATAGAACCAATTGCTCCCGCTCAAGTGGGGCATCCCATTATACTCGACCTAATTCAATTTTAAATCAAATAGAGGCTTAATTTCAGAACTTTTTTTCCAAAGAATTTTTTTCAAGCATTTAATTTCGCAGATTTTCTTGCTGTAATGAAATTACCCAATCTAAAAAATACTAATAAAATGTATAGCTTTTATATGCGGGCAAACAATTTTGGCATTGATACTCGCCCACCAGCCCAATTTTCATGGGGGGGGGGATCTGTTTTGTTGAGATTTTGTGTCCTGATCGTCAATAAAAAATTTATTAAACCTTTACAGCAATCGAATCCTGCAAGATATTTCCAAATTTTTTACTGAGGTTTTGAATAAAATCATCCTCTGAACTATAAAGTGCAAATATAGCTTCGTTTTTGGTTAAGGAAACAATCATACACCACTTCCATAAGTTATTATTATTTTTGAGTAATTTAGAGTGAAAGCGTTGATATTATATTTTCTTCACATCTCAAGAATTGAAAAATGCTCATTCATTTAACGGAAGTATAAATAGATGTAACAAACCAAAAAGAAAATTGGCAGTTTTAATCTTTAAAACATCAGCATAATTTGTATGTTCTCTTTACATATTTTAATCTAAAAAGCATTTACGAATTTTCATAACCAAAAAATGAAAACATAATTATTTAAATTCTCCCAGAATAAAATTCATTAATATATGCATTTATACAGAAACCTGAACACATTTTAGTAAAATTCATTTCGCTTTTTTTATTTCCATCATAATATATATCTTGGAAAAAATCATTTTTTTTTAATGAAAATCTTATTCATTTGACTTTCACACCATACATCACTATTCATTATGCAACACATTTTTACTCAATTTCGAGGAGTATCTTTAAAATGACTACAAATGTGCATATGTTTTAATTATACAGTTGATATTTACATTTATTACTTATTTATTACTATCAATTGACTGGCGTTTAAACTTCATATTTCAACATTTTGTCTGTTGAATTTATTTGAATGATTTCATTTTTTCCTTCTCTACCTTTGCTATGAAAGTTTTTTCTATGATTTTGATTTGACTTGATCTAAAAAAACGTGGTTACAAGTTAATTAAAGCAGCAACACTTAAACATCTTCATCCTGAGATTCTGAAATATCTGACTCTTAAAATATGTACAGTTGTTTTATGTTAGTAATTCTATTATTCAAATATTAAAATGGTTCAAGAATTTCAAAAACTGACCTAATCTTATGTCGATGGCATGAACAACAATATATTCCTTAAATAAAAGTATAAGAACTTAGGGCTTCAAATATTAAGTATTCAGGTGAAATATTTGTAAAATCAATTGGTCCTCAAAACTTTCTCCAATCATCCCCCACCCCAGCTCATGGATTTTCAGTAAGACAAAGAATACCGGCCTTTGCATTGGCGTCCAATAGTTACAAAATATTCGCTCTTGGCCTGAATTGAACATTTTTCAGGACTCTATCATGGGATCCTTGGCGATTGTGTTTCCCACATTAACCTTCGATTCAAACCAAAATTTGATACAGAATTGCACATGCAAAATTTGATGTATTTAAGTTTTTGCGTTCTTGAGTTATTGCGTTGACATGTTTCTGACAGTATAGGCGGACAGACAATTAAGCCCTAGTTCGATTTGGATCAAAATATGATTGGTGCTTTACAATATAGATGTTAAATCTGTT
The DNA here is from genome assembly GCA_026543865.1 of Argiope aurantia. Classification (NCBI taxonomy): domain Eukaryota; kingdom Metazoa; phylum Arthropoda; class Arachnida; order Araneae; family Araneidae; genus Argiope; species Argiope aurantia. The sequence goes on along the minus strand of JAPMOR010112654.1, from coordinate 220,518 downwards.
TACCAAATTTTATCTATCTAATTCTGTTTGTAGTTATTCAAACATCCTGATAGACAGACTTCCTCTGAAGGATTTAGCTTTAAATTTGATAGAAATAGATAGTTTGGAGTAAACACGACATTTCACCCATCCAGCTCAAGTCGGTTTCTTAGTTATCTTTGTTACAGACAAAAATGTGTTTTTCGAACTCAAAGAGATCTAAAGCGTGGGAATTCGAGAAAATCTAGAGTTCGAATTTTTGACGATTTCAGTACTTTATATACTTCGCCTATGAAAAAGTAAAAAATATTTGTAAATGAAAATTGTTAAATTTTTTTAATAAAAAGTACTTGTAAATGAAAACTGTTACATTTTTTAAATAACTACATATATTCTTTCACTTTTTGAAATATTTTTTCTTTTTTTATTCTGTCCGGGAGAATTCAAAAGTTAATTTTTGACGAAAATATCAAATACTTTTTTATTTAATAAGCTTAATTTCTGGAAAGTTTTTTTTATAAATTCATTTGAGCTTTGTTTATCTATTCATTCTTCTGTAAAATCGTTGATTTTATATTTACATAATTTAGGCTTTAATGCTATTTACATTTTTGAATAGTATTTCTTAATTCTAAATATAGGTAAAATCTTCTCACGAGAAACCTGAGAATATAGAATATATTTCATATTTTTTGCTCCATTTTTGTATAGGAATTGTATGGAAATGCAACTTATTTCTTAGTTCCGAAACCTATATATTATATTTCCTATGTTATCGATAGGATTTTGAACAAATCATTTGATAAACTTCTATACAAAAATGTTTGCTTTTCAGCTTTTTCTACCCACACCAACCAAAAATAACATAGCTTATTCCTCCTTATTTTTCTTTTTATGTATTTCCCTTTTAACTTTAAACTGATGTATTTTGTTTCATAGGTATTTTTTCAATATATTTTAAACAAAAGTTGAAAAGAAAAAGTATTTTGTAACATTTTTCAAACAATTCAATCTGAGCGTATTCACATACTTCTAACATGGGAAATATAACTCCCTTTGGATTTCAGGGACGCTCTTTATCTTTTGTAAAATTTCTGCATTTCTTTCGTATCATCTTGATAAATATATTCAGAAGCATTGAGAATACGGAACTGGAGCAAATGAATAAAATCCTTTATTTCCCTACTATGAAAACATTTATCAGTGAGAATCGAGCAATTTAACAATTCATCGAGCTACAATATGTGGCGAAGAAGGAATTGGAAATAACCTGATATTAATTGATTTATGGCCTTATTTTACAACAGTTTGGAAAAGTATTTTAATATTTGAAAAGGAAAAAGGTAGGAGTTATTTTTTCAACCCAAAAAAGATGTAAAGCTGAAAAAGAATATTGCTATTTACATAGCGAATTCCATGTTGAATATTCTTTGATATAATGAGGTTAGATAAATCATTTCTATTACATTGGACTTATCTGGATAGAGCTTTTTAATTGGAATTTATCAATTCGGACATAATATCCTAGGAAAGGTTCTTGTGTAAAGGAAAATCCATATCCATTCATCAAATTCACCAGTTATTCAAATTATTCTTTGGTGCATTAAATTTCTTATAATGTATAATGCAAAACTTTAATCTGCAATCTCGGGTGCTCAGGGGTCTTTACCCTCAAAAGCTACAGCATCCCTCCCCTTTACCTGGTAACGCGGACACGGCATCATCATCAATTAAATGTGTCCATACTTTTGTATTTTGAGTATATTTGAATTTTGTAACTACCTTAATTCATTCGAAAATTTATTTTTTTTTACAATGTAACCAATACAAAAACTATAAAAATTCTCACTGATTAAATTTTCTTAAATTTAAATTTTATGTTATTAAGAAATTTCTTCAATTTTATTCTAATAATTACTTATCCTTTTTTCTTCTTTTCTTCTAATAATTATTTATCCTTTCTTCTTTTTTTCTTCTAATAATTACTTATCCTTTCTTCTTCTTTTCTTCTAATAATTACTTATTCTTTCTTTTTAGCATGAAGAGCTTTAGATTTATATACAAACAATTTTAATAGTGAAACTGATTTATGATCTTGACTTTATTTTAAGATTCCCAAGTGTAATAAAACTATTATGTAAATGTTTGAAAGAAATCCTGATGCAAATTCTTTACATAACAAAATAGAATACAATTGCATTTTTCCATGGAAAGCAAAACATGAATAATTTTAAACATTGCTTTGTTTAGTGCATGTTTTTTTAAATGAACATCGTAATTTTTGTCAGGTGATAATGACAACACCTAAGCTGTCCATCCCCTTTTCTAGCTTCCACACTATGCCATCGGAAACTCTCGAAGTCAGATTCAACTTGCTCTAATCTCAAATACATGATGTATCTTCGGTGGAATTGAGTTTCGAAAGGGGAGCATTCCAGTCCCAAAGCTAAGAACTTAACACCAAGTCATCGTGACCATATTCAATGCTATAGATGAAGTTTTTACAAACAAAAGCAAAATATTACTTGCTGGTATAGCGTTGACTTCTATATCGTAGTTATAATTGCGATTACACATATGATATGCTGTGCTCATATATGTGAATATAGTATAATTTCAGTGTTGCTCTAAGTTAGATGTACTCACATAGTGTCATGGAAATTAATTTGATATATTGCTGCCTCAAATAATTCCCTCGTCACATGACCACTAAGAAAATTTCAAAATTTGTCCCAAGGTAGTCATTATGTAGTTTTTCGGCAGGAGTTTTGTCTAACGAAGCAAATCAATCAAAGATGCCATAACCAAAACCTCAGAGATACCGATTCATACCATTATAAATTATTCTTTATCATTCGCGCCATAAATAATAATCTAACATAATATCCTATATGTTAAAAAAATATCTTAATATATTTACGTCTTTTAATCCCTTTGATTGGATTTTAAGTTATCCCGGATCTTGGAATGAAATTGTGAATTATTTTCAGAGTTTAGAAATTCCATTAATCTGTCCCTGTAAATAACTATTAACGTCACCTGTGCTATTCTCTTTTTGCTTTGAACACTATGGATTGTACATATAATCATTATTTTCTTACACGTGATTAAAACGGCAGTGGTGTCCTGGTTGTAAGTTTTCGGCTGCGGGACAGGAAAATTCCAATTTAAACCCTGGTTGCACAAAAATAGGAAATTGCTACCACCCTCCTATTTTGAGAGGCGGTAGCCAGAGTGCCAGCTCAGGTATCATCCCGGCATGTGACCACCCTCCCATTTTGAGTAGGTAATAGCCAGGGTGCCAGCTCAGTATCATCCTGGTATATAACCAACCTCCCATTTTGAGTGGATGGAAGCCAGGGAACCAGCTCATGTATCATCCCCGGCAAGTGACCGTAGTTGAAAATTAGGAGGTCTGTTCTAAATCAACCCCGTTCTTTCTTCCAAAGGAGGCGTTTATGTAATTAAATTGAATTTGAGACTTAAATAAACTATTTCCTTCAAATTTTCCTCATTTTTTTAAATTTTATTTCTAAATAAAAATAGATTTGTATAAAAAAGTTTTCGTTATTCAAATCACTGCTATCCTAAATCTTATGCTAGTTGTTGCATTGGACATGTAGAGCTCGGCGCTTCGCTTCTAAGAAGTAGCTGTGACACGTGCCCAAATATTCTTGAGATTTTTCCAAAAATTTATTGAGAATAACAATTTGTACCAATCATCTCGTGGACTTTGTGTTTCGCAAAAGTTCTGATTTCTAAAATCCATAGATACACTAGATCAGTCCTCTTTCAATAATAAAGCTCCAGATTTCAAGTGAAATAGAAATGGATTTTACACTCATGTCCATAAATTAAGGATAATGCAAGTTCAGGGAAAGAAAGAGTCAGAAGCAAAACAAATGTGACTTATTTGTAAAGCCTATTTATTAAACAAAAGGTAAAGAGCAAAAAAGATACTATATGTTTGATATCATTAATAAAAATTGCGATATTTCGCTCCCTGAAACAAATTACAATAAAAAACTATTTACAAAAACCAATATTACATGGTTGGTGTGAATGAAATGAATTTTTTGCGTATTTAATAACAATAATTACTACTCATATGTAGCCAACATATACTTAAATATATTGATAAACTAAAAATAAATTTCTGAAAATATTAAATCTCCTTGTGGAAAAACAAGTCCAGAAAATTTTGAAATCCTAGCGCATTAGGAGATAAGAGAAAAGCAAGTTACGAAATCTGGGCTTAAAAAAATAAGGAAAGTTTGGAACACATCATTTAGCAATAAAACATGATTCGAATATCTTTTAGCGTGTGTCCAGATTCTTAAAAGAATCAATAAAATGGCGAGATCTTTGAAAAGCTTTTATTGACTTAAAATTGAACCATTTGTCCTTGATTGGCTTCTTTCAATATTCTTTGAAAGCTTTTGAATCCTTTCAATGATTTTCAGTCAAGTTCTTAGAAGCTTGGTTTAATTATTTATTTATTTATTTATTTTTGGCTAGAAAGCTCGGTGATCGTATAATACCTCTGATTAACTTAAAGCCATTTCTTCATCGACGTTTCTTTCTTCTATGCACTAATTTAGTGCATTGAGTTGGTATTTTATGAACTGAATACGGAACTTCGCAAAATACGAGTAGGTATAATACCGTTAATTAAAATTTCGAAAAGCTCGAAAATAAATGATATATATTTTGAATAAGGATAATCACGTGTATTTAAAAGTATATAACAAGTGAAGTTAACTGAAAGTGTATAAAAACAGAAAATGCGGATGGTTTTGAACTATCCTACATTAACGATATATTAACAAAACTGTTTGGAGCAAAGATAGGGCTATTTTGACACGAACCTCACAATTTTAAATTCCAGTCATTTAAGAAGGATTATACTTGAGCTAGCACTGTCTATCCAAGCTTCCACTCCCCCAGATCTTTCGCAAATTTGTGTTCCTTAGAATTTGATCGTTATGGCCAAAAAATATAGATTGATCAGAAAGTAGAATACAACTACTGAATATTGTCTGGAAAATTTTTTACGTGGACCCATAATCTGCTTTACTAACCTGCATTCTGATGACTTATTCTCCAGACGGATGATTTGTGATCAATTCAGTAATTATACGTTCAATATCTTCTAAAAAAGGATTATGAAAGTCAATCTTATGTCAATAATACATCTATAAATTTCATTAAAAGTAAAAACGCGGTGAATAGTTTACATAACAAATTAACATAAAGATTTAATAGGCGGTCAAACCTAGGTTTTTGGGAATCAGAACCAGGAAGAGTGAGTCTGGTTACCTCGAGACTTCATATGCACTTAATCAGCCACTAATTGTCATTAAGGAAACCGAAAGATCTAACGCCTTCCTCATAAAAAATTCCTAAGTAAATAGCTGAATATTCGGCGGTTTTTTTTTTTTTTTTTGTACGTATTTCCGAAATAGGATCAAATCTCTTGAGATTTTGTGCAGTAAAAGTTATTTTACTTAATTTTAGCTCCTGCTGTTTAGTTTCTGTTGGCTTTTAACAGTCATTTTTTAACTTTCACTGAATATGAAAGTTAGAAATTTAATAAAACAAACAAGCAGAATTTCATTTTGTAACTAAAACCAGAAAAATTAAAATCTCTTACCTTAATTTTGTAGAAATTTACAGAAGAAATTTAAAAATGCATAACAAATTTTCCTGCCAATAATTTTATCCTTTAAAAAAACTATATTTTTAGGAATATGTATACATGTACAACTTTCCTTTGAAATAAAAAAGAAAGAGAAGGTCGAAAGCAAAGTTACAGAAGTTTACACCCAGATAGGATTTTCAAACAATTTTCTTTAAAATTCAAAGCATTGACAAAACCAAAAATATCTCACTCTTTAAGAATAACTTGGGGGAAATTTTTAAATTCGATATAAGTTTAGTTTAGTTATACATGCGTCGTGATTAGAAACAACAAGAGAGGTATTTTAGGCCTCGTAATTTTTACCGGTAATTAGGAAATGATGATAAAACTGAGATGCCACTTTCCCCTACAAACCTTCATACCATGCTATGCAAGAGCATTTGGCCCCTAATTAGAAAAGTGCGCCCCAGACAAGCATGAAAGGTTGCCTTCATGTGGAAACGGATTTCGAACCTGGAACCCTCCAGAGACAATATCGGAATATTGCTACCAGGCTGCCAGAGCTCTTACTCGTTGCAATAATATTGCTCCTAAATTTTTAAAAAATGACCGAAAAACAATTTTAACCAACCGTATTTAAAAAGATTTTATCACAAAAAGATGCCAGCTTTCCTAAGTGACGTTTCTAAAAAGATATTCAAACAAATTTTGACAATGTGGCTCTTTTACCTGGTCATAAATTTCTCTGTCCTATTTGAATAACAGTTGATTATCTACATATCCATCTTGTAATCGAGGTTATATAGCAAAACTTTATGTCCTCGAACTTTGCTTTTGTTATGTGTTTTGAAAATCTGGAGATTTTATATAAACGTTCCTCTTTCGACTCTATTAAGAATTCGAAGCACATTTGATCCTCTATTTTTCATCTGAGGATTTAAAATAAAACTTTAATTCAAAAAATGGAACCATTTAATTTGTTTAAAAACATACATTTTATTATAATTTTAATGTTATCATAAAAAATGACTGCATTTGATTAATTCCGAATAATATTTGTTCTCATAGCAAGATATGAGTAATAATAATGCAGATTTCAGTTCCAATTGATATTTTCAAATATCAAATGTTTTTCCACACAGCAGTAGTATGGAGTAAAGATATCATATAATGGTCTCCCCGAAACTTTCTCGCATACTCTCCAATTCTACTTTATCCTTCTCGCCCCACCCGAGGTTAAAATTACGAATCTTGGGTAAGGTCGCAAAGGTCTTACCTGACATTGGTGAACAATAATTACGAAGTGTCGATCTTTGGCTTGTATCTAACATACTTATTGAATTTATTGTGAAAATATGTATTTTGAATTCCTTTCCGCAATCCGAATGTAAACAAAATTTGACAAGAAACTAAAATTATAGTTACAAGATAATATGTACAATTTCATTAATTAAGAACATTACGTTAACATTCATGCGAAAGTACAGACAGACACCCACCTCTTTGAAGAATTTAGGTTAAGAATTGGTAATGCTCTATATTTTAGATATTAAAACTGGTTATCGTTTTTATTTATCTATTTCTTTGAATTTAGGAGTTATCGAGTCCACTTGTCAGACGAACTTGCTGTTAATGGATTTGATACAAATCTACAAATTTGATCATGAATCCATATACTAAATTTCATCTGTCTAGGTTTTCGAATTATCGTGTTCCCATGCAGACAGACAGATATAATGCCAAAAAAGTGTTTTTCAACCTCAGGGAGATCTGAAAAGTGATGATTCGACAAAACTTGTGTTCGAATTTATTGAGGAGTACTGCACTTCCTCCAAATTTCGTATATAAGAAATTAAAAGGAGAGGCACGGGTCACAGTGTGCATATATTTCTTTTATAAATCCACATTTTCAATCACATCTGAATTAATTTCGGCACATTTGCTTTTTAAAACGAGAGGACAATCATCGTCATCTTTTCGAAGCTCACAATTTATTTGAAACTTTAATAAATCAAAAATTAAATGAAAAATTGAAATTTATCTGCGATATTTTTTAGAAATATTATCTTGCAAAAGTGTTTTTTTTTTGGTATTTTGAAATTTAAAAAAATTATGATAGTTCAGATAACTTTTTAAACTATTATTTTTGTGATTTGCGATAATACTTTTTTTTGCACACGATACAATTTTTATTCTCAAAAAAATAAACTATTCTGAAATTTGGTTAGTATAATTCATTTTTACAAAGTTGTCTTAAAAAAAGAACTTTTGTAATGGAAATGCACACGAAGTTTTATAAAATGAAAAATGTTTCAACAATAAAAGGAACATCATTTATCTAAAACTATCAATAAAAATAGATTCTCTGGCAATGATGAAAACAAGGATAAAAATAGACTAAAATCAATACCCAGGTGTAAACGCAGGCCGCAAGAACATTTTCAAACCGATTTGCTGACATTTTCTCTGGAAGTTTCGTAAACATGCTAATGGCAAATAAAAATTTAAATATATAAATCTCATTAAAATGTTTATGCTTTCCTTTGCGAGAAATTGATTTCTTTGAGTTGATAAACCTCTGAAATTACAAATTGAATTTTAAATCTATATGAGGATAAATTCAGTGTTTGTGGTTTAAAATTCTTTTTTAAAATGTTAATGATGTTTTGTTGTAAAATTTCATTCTTTGAGGCTTAAAATGCTGATGAGATATGTTAAAAGAGATTTCCACTTTAAAACAGAGTATAATAATTGCTTTTGAAGCTAAATTATAATTGCTCCTAATGCATAAAATTGATTTCTGAAGTTTAATGTTGCATTTCTGTGCTATTTTGCGATTTTGTTTACTTAAGTATTAGAATAACAGTTTTAAACACACCAAGCAATATACAACTTATTTGATAAATGCTGTTCATTGAAAAGAATAATTTTATATATATTTGTGTAAAATAATTTTAATCTCTGTCACAAAATTAAGAAATAATATGTTAGTAATTACTGCTACTACTTAGCTTTTTTATCTTATATGCTACATTCCTTTTTTCTTAAAGGTATGTACAAAATGCCTCGTCTTCTTTGATCATGTTCTTAAAATATTTCATTATTCTATTTAATAACTTCATATTATTTCCTATATAAAGAGTATCGAAATATCTTTTATTCTTATCAAACCATTTGAGTTACTATCAACATTATGTTAACATGATAATAGGAAAAATAATAATGACTTGCAAATTTTAGGAACATTAAATAAAAGCAAAAGTGCTTTTAAATTATTGGGTTCCGTTCATCCGCACCTACTATTACGCAAAACAATCAATCATTTTATTTTTGAATTCCCATTTGTTTTTGCAGTAGAAAGGGACATGCTTGATGATAGGTGATATTATATTCATCATGTGCTTGAATCGTATGAGAAATGGTTTTTTTATTAAATGTTTTAACATTATCGAAAGTATTATTCCTTTCAGTCACCAGAACATATGGTAAAGTTTAATGACAAGATCACTTCAAATGATTATACGGATACTGTGAGTCCCAAGATCACTTCAAATGATTATACGGATACTGTGAGTCCGACTATAGACCCCATAAATGAATCACAACCGCGGTGCACTAACAAGGAATTACGCCACATTATCGGTAGAACTTCACTTAACTAGTCAAATCTATCGTTATTGTTCTGCCAGTGAATTAAAAACTTGCGAACCTGACCGGCTAATTCCCATTCTAATACTCGAAGAAACTATCCGGATGATGATGTCTTTATATAAGAAATTTCACGTTTTACACTAATAAATTGCAACTTAAATATTTATAGACGGTACTTTTTAACAAGGTTTTATAATTTTTTCAAAAATAAGTATTTAGCCATATGATTTTTAGGGAACTTACTTTTTTGTAACTTTCAACTCTCTTCTTTATAATTGAGAGGAACGACAATTTTCGTAAAAGGAACTCTTCTTATTTGGATTTCTTTTACTCGTGAAGAAGTTCCTCGAAAAGATTTCAACAAATAACTTATTTTTAAATGCAACAAATTAATAAAATAAAAATATAATTTATGTAATTCACCCTTTGTTTAAATCCTTTATAATTATTTAAGCAAAATCAGAACTATTTCTCGTAATATTTATTATTTATATCCAAAACAATATGCAATTCACGTAAAGATAAAATGTTTACCAATTTAAGGATATTTTTGAATAATGAAATAAAAAAGGATTTCTCCTGCTTTTTTTTTCAGTATCCGGACAATACTTTCAACACTCATTAGGCGAAATATAACACTCAATAATTTTTTGAGACACAATCAGAAAGAAAAAAATTCTTCAATAAAAAGGCAATACATGTTTTTAAAAAATAATAATAAATTCTTTATTATAACTTTCAGATAAAATGAACCTCTATGCATGCTTCGGAATGCCCGATATTCATTCGGAGCAGTTGTTTATGTAAATACCTTAACATATGTAAGTGTCTCAGTTCCTTATTTTTTACACAAGTTATAATATCTGATTCTTTTCTTCTGTATTTTTCTCAAAAACTGTGCATTGTAGCGATTGGACTCTTCGAAAACCTTTTATGTGCTCAGAGCGAGGGTTTTCCTATTACACAGTTTGTCCGGTGGTATATAAATACTATATACTTGGGGTTAACACGAAATTTTTTATTCGAAAATGAACGACCGATAAGATAAAATGGAAAGTCCTGTATGAATAATATATAATAAAGCATTAATATTATAATGATGAAGCAAACAAAAATTATAGAAAGAATTCTTTAATAATGTGATTAACATTGTTTTTTAAAACTGCTTTTTAATGATATATACAGAGACACTCTATGTAAGGCAATAAACAAAAAAAAACTCAAATTGTGCATATATAACAACTGCAGGCGTTTGATAATTTATTTTACCTATTTCGATTAAATGACAAGAAATATTAATAAAATTTCATGAAAAGAAGCGAGAAACAAGTTAGTTCTTGGAAAGAGCTTATAATTTACTCTTTTTTTTTTTTTTTTTTTTTTTTTTACTATTTAAAAAAAAATGTGGTTTTTGAAAGGCAAATAAACCAACAAAATCATAATAATAAGAATAGAGAAGAAATAGTTGCTGACAGCTCTTGAAATGTAGCAGTTTGAAGGAATTAAAAACACTCGCTTACAACAAAGAAAAAGTAATAAAAATTTTCGTTCGGTGCAACAACTGGCAGCCGAAAGATAAATGAACAGCGGCGGCATCGTATTTGGAAGGTGGTAAAATATGTTTTTTTTTATTTTAAAATTAGATAGATAGAAACTTTTTATCGCATTTGCTTGCTCTCAAGTTCTTAAAATATTCTGTTTTGGCTGATATTGCATTATATATTGCAACTATAATGAGTGAAACAAAGATTTGACTTTGAAAACCGAATGCATTTAAGAAGCATACATTTTTTCCATGTACATTCAATTAAATTTCAGTAGTTCTTCTTTGTTACATTCAGAAACACTCAACAAAGAAGAAATCAAGTTTGTTTTATACATACGGTTAATAGGCTGACTCT
>JAPMOR010112654.1:182865-204346 GCA_026543865.1 Argiope aurantia | reverse complement strand
TATATATATATATATACTTTTCTCATAGCAAATATAATTATTTAAACCATATTTTACAATTGATTATACAAATCGAATTTGCAGTAATAGTTTGGGATCACGAAAATATATGGTAATTAGTTAAAAACAATTTTTTTGCATCGGATTTACATTTATATTAAGCAATGGTAATTTTTCTTTGTAGAAAAGTTAATTTATTGTTTAAATACAAAAGACATAAAACACGAAAAGTGAAATTCACATTACAATATTATAAGAATTTTTAATTCGCATAATGTTGTATTAAATTTTGCAAGCTTTTCATGTATAAACCCTAGTATTATAAATATATTTGTTTTTTTTTATCATATTAGAAGAAGAAATTTATCATATTGTTGAAGAAAAATCAAAGATTCAGTGGGTAACATGATGAAATAAATCAAATTGCCCAGGCTTCTGGATATTAAAAAAATCTATTTCAATTTACTAAACCTTGTTCAAAAATTGATTCTGATATAAGAGAAGCGATGTCAGGGCAACCACATCAAAATTGGTCAAGCATCTGATCTGCTGATAGCTTTGCGCTACATTTTAATGGTGTTTTTCAAACATATCTTGCGTTACAATGATTACAAAAAAGTTCCTGGAATCAGTGCTTTTGACGACGCTATTATCTCAATTCAAATTACAAAACTGGATTTCGATCCTTTATATTCTGATGACATTGCAAAACCTACAGTAAAATGCATTAATTATTGTAGAAGCATTAAATGATAGTATTACTTTACAATGTTGACTTAATGTTTTAATGATCATAATCTCGATTGCTGACCCCTTCCAAAACCTGTTGTGTGCACTGGTTCTCGCAATTATTTCGGCCCTTAAGAAAGTGTTCTTTTTAACACAAAACACAGAAAAAATTTCTGAATAAGAATTTGATTTATCACTGAAGAAGATATTTCTAAGCTCAATAAAAACACTTTTTAAAATCACATTATTAACGTTCTAAAAAGGAAAATTCCTTTATTTTTTTAAATTCTATTCATTTTTTGCATTTATATATAAATTGATAGAATTATGATTCATTATAATCAGTATAATTGAATTTTGAAATAATATTTTATGAATTTATTGCAAGGTCACGTGAATTAGAATTATATTAAATTAATTTATTAAATAATAATTAAATTCTGAAAATATTTAAATATAGTATTATATAGTAAGTGTAAGTGTAAAACGTTTTAAAAGTAGCACACTAGGGAGAGATTGAAAAATCCTTTCAAAATTCCCTTTTTACAAATATGACACAATTCGAAAAAAAATTAAAGTGTATAAAAATGAAAGCGACAACAGTGAAAGGCCTTTTTAACATTTCTACATCTTTTTCAGTGAAAATGCGAAAAATATAGTTGAATATTTTGCTAAATTGGCAAAGTTTAAGTTTTATTTAGTTGCCTTATACGGACTTTTAATAGAGTTCCAAGATAGAATTACAAAAAAATTGTTACTTGAAGACTCTGCTATTTCATATACGACTGTAGAATTTGTGTTTTTACTAATGCTGGAACATGTTTATCATGCTTGAATATTTCAATCTATTTATTTGAGGAAGGTAATATTTTAACCATCGAGGTACTTAAATATTTTTTTCTTTATTGATATACTTCATAATATTTCGAAACATTATAAAAATAATGTCCCCAATAATTTTGAAAACGAAATTTTAATTCTATATTTCTCAAAGTAAAAGTAGGGTATTTTGTTTCCACTTATAGGGTATTTTGGTATTTGTTTCCACTTATTTTCATATTATATATATGTGCACAAGATAACGTTACTCTTTGTAAAAAGTTTAATTGCTTTGTAAAATATTTCTAGCGTTCCTTTTTAGTTCATTAGAGTGGTAAAATAATCTTTCAAGCAACTCTGTTTTTCAAGAAATTTCTAAAATGTCTTAAATAAATTATCTTGTTTTTATCTAAATTTGCAATTCAGCGTTCTTCATGATTTTTAATTTATCGGTTAGAAAACTTTTCATTTCTTTATGCGCAAAAAAGTAAGCAATTAATAACTAAATTATATCCATCTCGTCTTTATACTTCGCATCTGAATAGTGAGCTATCGTAACATGAGTACTTAAATCAGTTAGCCTATTCCCTTAAAATAGCCTGCCTATGCCCATCCGCTCCCGAAACAGATATACCTGTCGTCGGGATATAGCTACATCATAAACTGCTGTACCCTCCCGCGCAGCCGACTGACTTATCTAACGAATTCATAGGTGACCCTCTCCTCAACGAACTAGAAATTAACAAGGAAAAATTTCATGTCCAAAAGTAAATGTCCATTTTCTAAGTTTGCATTTATTTCTCATATTTAAGCCTTTAAAAATTATCACAACTTTGATTAGAACTGTTCAATGTAAACTAATTCACTTGTTGATATTTGAAACTATTTTAGGATGATCAGCTTCTAAAATATTAATAAGTAAATAAGAAACATTACAATCCAATCAAATTAGTAAACACTTCATGATTTTAATATGGAGTACTGATCGTGAAAATATTCAAAGCATTTGAATATCTAGAAATCAAAATATTCGAATCTCTAAGCCAGGAAATGTTTATGTTAATAGCTTGTATAGTATACATATGCAATAAGAACTCTCAGAGACACTTCTTGCCTAGCATTTGCTTTTCAAAAATTTAATTAAAGTCAGAAATTGTGTTATGAACGTTTATAGAAAAATGCATTTCCCTTCGTATTTCTAAAAATTACAAAACACGTTGCTGAATCTGTTAGTTAAATGGAAATCAAAATGTAATTATTTTGATTACGAACTACTTCTTCTTTCTTTGTCAGATTGTAAATATAATAAACGTCGATGAGAAAGGCCAAGAGTTATTGCAATGATGCATCAGTGCAAAAGCTAAGTAACATCAAATAATAATAATAATAATAATACATATAGAAATTCTAGATGATATAATAAAATATATTCAAAAGTAAATATTAAAAAAAATTTATAACGTAATATTAGCTTGATAAAAATTAAATAAGAACTCTGCGCTATTAGAAAAGTTTTATTTCTGTCAGAGCAGCCAAATGGATTTTTTAGTTTATATTTTTTATTTTTGCTTTATAAGATTAAAATTACTATTTCATTCTATAGTTAAATAAAATTCAATCGTTTTGAAGAGATAAAAATTTCATATACATTAATGATAAATATTTCAATTTTGAAAACTGAATTTATATAACAGTATAACAAAAGAACACTTTCTTATACTATTATTTTAATGTCCCACATGACAGTTTTATTACATTTTAGGAAAACCAAGATTATTAGGCAAACGATAAAATAATACTAATTGAATTGTTAAGATAAGACTGAAAACATATTAGTGATAAGAAATTTCAATCCTGAAAGCTAAATTGATATAACAACATAACATTTTATCACAATATAATTTTAATATTGTGCACAGCATATTTAGGAAACAATAAAATTTGTAACCATTATGATACATAATTATTGTTTTCCCTGACCATTTAAGGGAAAACAGTCAAACAATAAAAACAAAAATGTTACTTTCATAATCAGATGCTAAACATAGAAAAATTACATATCTTTGAACTTAAAATGGTTATGAGAATACTTTTTAATAAATTCACTCGTATTACTTGATATAATCTTAGGAATAAAAAATCAGATGAATAATCTATCCGCAAGATAAAAAAAGAATTCATAACAAACATTAAAAGAATCAGCAACATCTTACTTTAGGAATGAGGGAAAGCGAGTCGTCGCGTCGGAAGCCGCAGCACAGGAACTGGAAATTCGTATCTTACGCCCGTCACCGGAGGCGGTCAAATCTCTCTCGCACGCCGTCGGCTAAATCATCGCCATTGCCATCCCGCGGCAGGTAAAGCGACGCCGCACCGCTCGGAGAAATTTGAAGGGTTCAGTTGACTCGAAAATTGAAATGAGTACAGCGGCGAATGTTTTAAAGCCGCCAATACAAAATGGCTCGTGCTTCCCCTCACACACAGGTACTATCTATAATTGGAAAAAATGTAACTCTACACCAGACATTTTTGTACCAATCAGAAAATTGAAAGCTAATCTCCGTAAAAGAAGATTCTCACCCTCAAATCTGAAGGAGAAGAGGAATCTTTTAAAAGGAAAAGATATACTCTGAAAACAAAATACTCGAATTATTTTTCATTGAATGCATCAGAAACGTCTTAAGGTACACAGATTTTCAACACTTTTACATGATCCTACTTCCCTTTTTTTCCTTTTCGTAATCAAAATTCTCTTATTAATTAATTACCTATTTTAGGAAATTTAGTTATTATTCTATGGAAGCTCTTTCCATAATTATACTTTGCAAAATCGGCTTCCGATGTAAAGAAACATGACCCAATTCATTATAAAAATCTGGAATCAATATGTAAATAGGAAGAAGGAAAAAATATATGACTATGAATTATTAGAATCTGTTTTATTAGATTGCTATAAGAATGTCTTCAAAACTAAAATTTGATATCTTAAAACAGTACTCGTGGAAACGGTTTTAGTATCTTCAGCAATATTATCTGGAACAGGATGAAGCATTTTTGCTTCATGCTCTATATTTATATTTAATTTTACTTCATTCATGTTTCTGAAAATAGAATTTTGTAATGGATGTCTCATTCGTTTTTTTTTTTTTTTTTTTTTGAAGAGATAGAGTTGTTAAGTTTTACGTGCATGTTCTAAATGACAATAAATAACTTTAATTTTTTCAGAACTTAATATTCAGTAAAATGATCATTAAGTTTTCATTCCATACACCCTGCTCCAACAGATAGTGAAGTTCGAAAAATATCTATTTCAATATTCAGTGACATTAACAAGGAAATAAGAAAACTTTATTCGAATATTCTTTTCTCTTGCATTTTTAAACTTCATAACAGAGAATTACGATGGGAAAATTTTCTTAAATATTTAAGAAATTTCACCGTTTCAGTTTTTTAGTATTATTTTTAATTACATCATACGTTTTGGTGTTCGAATAGAAATTTCTGCACTCTAAATATCACATGTTTGTCTACCATTCAAAACGATTAAAATAAAACTAATCATAAAAGAAAATTTACTTTAAAAGAATTTAAGGTTTTCAATATCTATTTCGAGAAGCATTAAAATATATTTGTTGTTATCTTTAACAGCGTTCCAGAGTATTTAATCATGTATTAAAAAATGTTTTCTATTAAATAATTCCCCGATCGAATTTTAAAAAAAAATTCATATTTTTCATCTTTTTCTACATCTTTAATTAAATTTCTATCCATCTAATTAAGTTTAGAAGAAAGATTTAATGTAAAATTCTCTGTAGCATTTATTTTCACCGTTTATTATTATCAATTGTATTCAATTATTGTTCAAATATCCTTCAGAATATGCAACCTAATTTCTTTAGACTTCGATATCATCCCTGCAACATCAGAAATAAAATAAAATAAAAACAAACTTTTGTTTATGCGAATATTTTTTGAAGAAACTGATTTTAGTAGTGTTTTTTTTATTGAATATTTTATTTAAACTTGTCATCCTCAGAATTATTTAATAAAAAGAAATTATTTGCGATACGAAAAATGTCAACAGAAAAAAAATTTTAATCTCAGCTGCTTTATAACTGAAAAAAAGACTTTATGTTTCTCACACAGAAATATTTGTAATTACTTTCAAGATATTATTTCCATAATACTTAAAGTTAAAATGCTTGGTAGCACTTACTTCATGCTCACAAAGAAACTTTCTTGGCCATTTTTTCAAGTATTCGTACAAAGATGTAAATGGGGATTGTAAGTTTCTTTTCGCCACGTCCTGCAGTGTATTTGCCGCCACACATATTCAGAGTTTGAGAACCGCTACCCCTTTAAGAAAATTCTTTATCTAAGGAAAAATCACACGGGACGGGATCTGGGTAACAGGTATTCTATGGAAATATTAAATGGGATTTTAGACCGGTAATTTTTAAAAAAGGGGGAATATGTGACCTAATGCATTAGCATGATGGAACACCCCTTATTTGGCTTTACTAGAGGTTGGAATGCCTGTAATAACTATCTGGACGCATGCATAGAAAGTTAGTGATGTCTTAGTAATTGAAATGATTTAAACCTGTTCTGATAGGTAAATAACATCATACTTTAATTTTGTCAAAATTATTCTATTATTATGCCTAAATTATTCTACTTATCAAAGCTCTCTATAGTTTATATCTCCTATGATATTTTAAAAAGAATTGCACGTTTTAAAATTC
Organism: Argiope aurantia; assembly: GCA_026543865.1. Classification (NCBI taxonomy): domain Eukaryota; kingdom Metazoa; phylum Arthropoda; class Arachnida; order Araneae; family Araneidae; genus Argiope; species Argiope aurantia. The sequence goes on along the minus strand of JAPMOR010112654.1, from coordinate 198,053 downwards.
TACATTCCAATATAGGCTCGGGATCAATGCATGCTATAATGATAAATATAAGATAACCAGCACAAATTTGAATTTACAATTTAATATGCATTTTATAGTTGTTGCTGGTAATGCTAAGAATAATTTTCTGTCGATTTTTTTTCTTTGCTTTATACTTTCATTGACGCTCTAATTCTAGTTTATACATTAGAGTTTCCGTTAATTCTTCAAAAAAATTTTTACACTTTTTCTTTGTTAATGATAATCATTTTCTTCATAAATCAGAATGAGCCATATTAATGACAGGAGTTTTATTTGTCGTAATATATTCTAATGACAAATCATAACACCGCAACTCAAATTAATAATCGATCATTTTGCAACGACTGTGTTTTGATTTAAAATTGTATTATTCATTATTTTGACAATGTTATAGAAAAGAACGGGTGAAAGTCAATCTTGAACAAAAATTATTTTAAAAAGAATGTTGAAAATAAAACTATCCCAGCTTACATTTGATTTTTTTTAGCAGAAGCCGCTTGAGTTCCAGTGTACTCTTTTATCTTCCTCTTCTACATAACTTTATCGAAGAAAGGGGGAAATTTTGACCGAAAGGATTTTTTGTCATACTATTGATAATAAAATCAGGGGCTGGAGTTTGTTATTCGATAATTCAAAGTAGCTTCATTCAAATCAATTTCATCTGTTTATAGATTCTTTTAGCATGCATCATCATTTTTTTTATTTCAGATAATACATTAATAGAAATCTGACAATCTACTTTCGTGATTATTTTTTAATGAATTCTTACTTTGTAAGCTTTTTCGATGAATATTTTTCAAATTAAACGTTGTTTTAACTTATTATAATTTTTTTAATTAAATATTACATACATAGGAAAGCAATTATACTTGGTAGATTGCATGCTTTTTTTTAAGGTATTCCATTAATGATTCTGTTTTAAATATTTTTTAGAAGATCATTTAGCTGAATTTCGGATGCAGCAACCGTAACTTTTATTGTCTTAGTTTAGTTGCTTGCTTCTAAAAAACATATCGAAAATAGATTCTTATAAAAAAGGAATCATGGATGAGGAATTATAAGGTCACATTACTAAATTGAAGCTATATTTATACGATTTGACGATTATGTGAAGCATTGCTCAGTAATATACCAACTATTCCAAAAACGTCTGGTATCAACTAAATTTTTTCAGAAGTTTAAATCCAATATCTTTTATCTTTAAAATCGTGACAAATTTGCAAAAAAAAAAAAAAAAAAAAAAAAAAAAAAAAAAATCCTTTTAATGTTAATAAGCACTTACTTATTTTTTCATTAAATTCCAAATATATATAGTCTACTTGATATATCTAAATGAAAAATTGTGTTTTAGACAATTTTTGAGTGACTACGCATGACTTAATTTTAGCTTTTAATTAACTTGACTTGTTATTGTTCAAAGCAATATTTTAACGTATTTTTCATCCTCTTTTTGATGTGCTAGAGTTTTCAAATTTTCTATACGGGCTTTATTTTTGCATTTTTAAAACTTAATTTTCAAATAATTAATTAATTGATTAACTAAATCAAATTCTGAATCTGTACGATCTGACAATAAATTTTAGAAAAAAATTGTTGACAATATAATATAGTATTTGTAATAAATAATTTTAAATTAAAAATTAAAAGGTGAAAAACAATTAAAATCTAAATATCGGCTTTCTAGTATACTTAGAAGAGAGTGTTTTGGAAACTGTTTTAATTAAACTTATTTTTTTTAAAAACAATAATTTAATGTTTAAATGGCATCTGCTAAAAAATAAAAAAAAATATTCTATTGTGGTAAAAGAATAAAAGAAGAAGCGAATTTTTAATCATAATTTTTGCGGTAATTTCACAAATCGTTTGAACAAAGCAGTCTTTGCGCACATTTACGACGCAAATTAATTTTCTCTCTCTCTCTCTCTCTTTTTTTTTTTTTTTTTGTAATTCTACCAGGGTAAGATAGATCAAGGGGTCGTCATTTTCCATTCCCCGGACCAGCATATTTCCGGAAACATTCATCAGATAATAGAAAGATGATACCTGTCGTCGAAAGGAGGAGATTTTAATGATGTGCTTCAACAGCAGTCTCAGATTCGATCACGCGCACCCTACAGCGAGTGATTCCAGGAATTCGATTCTCCCTTTCCAGGAACTACATTCGTAAACACATCAATATTGTTGACAAATTCTTTCGGATATAAGATACGACGGATCTTTATTATTGGGATATTCTTAGAATTTACGAAAATAATTTGATTTTGATTGTCAATGGTAGAATTGGCAAATATATTATGGAAATTAAAGAAGAAAAACCTTAAGAACCTTATTTTTGACATAATTTTGAGCGTCAAAATAATTTTGTCAAACACGTATTTTTTCATTGACACAGACCGTAAAATCTAAAGAAAATTTTTTTTAACTTTAACTTGGTATTGTATTTAACATTTTATCACAAATTGAAATTGCTTCTTCGAAACAAAACAAAAAATCTGTTTATAAAATACTGTGGCTTTTTATTTTTATGCCAGTTTTCAAAACATATAAAAATAATTCGGAAGTAAGCTTAGTTTGATTATGAACGATTGATTTAAAGCATATATTATCTATATTAAAATGCTACAACAGAACATTTTTTTGGCATAACAATCATTCAAATTGAGTCACTTGTCATAGTATTTTACAAAATTTGAAACTAATTTTACAGAAAAAGTTGTCGGGTTTAAAATATCATGAACTTTTATTGTTGGAGCAATTTTTAGAACATACGGGGATAATTCAGATGCAAGAATTATTCTCATATGTTTCAAAAAGGGAATAATTAACGACATTGTAGTTAATAATCGTTATTATGCCGTTAGTAATCGTTAATAATTGTCGTTAATAATCTCGATTATTAACGACAGTTCTACTGAATTTATAGCTTTTATTATGGGTATTAAAAAACTACAACATTTTTCGACCTAATTGCTACAAATATTGAGACATAGTATTTTTATAAAGTATGAATTTGCTCCTTCAAAAAATGGTCCTTAGGCAAAAATATTCCTCATATAGGGTAAATTTGTTCTTAGGGACAGAGCATCTTCATTACAATCAATTAGACGGAACAAATGTCATTAAACGGTTGTTTCATTAGACCATTGTTTCATGAACTTGAAGAACTCAGATTTATTCGGCGCCAAATCTGGACTTGGAGTTTTGAACATATTCAAACATAGCTTTTTTCAAAAATTCATGATGATGAATAAGATGAATTCATAAAGATGTGCGTGTGGGGGGGGGAGGATGCTTGATAATGTACAAAGATAACGTCACAATTCATAATGCTTGCAAGCATTTTTTGGATGGTCCACTCAGGTAGCGTTAAATCTTAGAATCGAAACCGGAGGATTGCAAGTTCAAAACTTCGATTCCACCATAGAACCGTAGTTGGTTAACCTGTGTTGGTTAAATTAACAGAATGGGTCGAAATTTTCCAATGATTTGGTGAGAAAGTGTTTAGAATGCCGACCAAAATGCCGACCTCTTCATCTACCGACAGTTAAGAATGACGAATTCCATTTCAAAACATGCTTCAAATAGCTTGAAAAAATGATATCAACATAATGAACTTGAACTAAGCTCATCCTGAAGCTGATGTAGCCACCAGATTACTTCGGCCTCGATAAAATTTAGAGAGGTGATAAGTTAAAAAGAAATAACCGTTTAAAAAATTGTACGAAAGGTTTGAGATGTTGCACAAGTGGTATGGAGTCATAAAAATTATTATTATTATTATTATTATTTTTAATACGTATGGTATTAAAAATAATAATAATAATACTGGAAATATTACGGAATTGATTCAAAGATATTTTTGCAAGTTCATGTTTAATAAAACTTAAAATTAATTAAAAATTCTTTGAGTTTACAGTTATCTTCCAGTAACAAACTTAAAATGAATCATTTATTAGCAGAAATTCCATGATTAAATAAATGATCACAAATCTATTTTCTGAAAAAATTTCAAAATATTTTCTTGAACCTGTAAATGTTATTACACTTAGTGAACAGTAAAAGGACAAAAAAGCCAACATACATAGATTCAATTCCGAGGATTTCAATCTATGCTGCGGTGCGATGTAAATGTAATGATTTTTTTTTCAATAATTTTGATTAGCTTATAAATTAATTAATAAAAATTATTATATTTTCGGATTCAAGCAGAAAATTATTTTAGTAAAGACATTTTAAATAATCCATTGATGCGGCTATTAACTAATTTTAATTTAGATAGTATGCTCAAAATTAAGTTTCTGAAATTATCTTTCTATATTCTTATGTTTGTTCATTTATACAACTCTGGTTATATATATATATATATATATATATATATATTCACCAAAACTACTTCATAATTAAAACGAATGAGAGAGTTCAAGATTTCTTTTTATTTTACAGAATCCTCATAACAAAATTGTAGAAATAAATCAGATATTTAATAATACCTTTTAACTCATATTTTTGATTAAGTCATGTAGAAAGACTGAATAAATCTATTTATTTTGAAAGCACAAAAAAAACATATTTTAGAAGGGCTTATTTTTTGGATATTTAAGTTTTAATTTAAAATCTAAAGAAACTTCTAGTGAAATTAATATGGAGAAATATTATAATAAACTCCCTTTATACATGTGAAGCATTTTTTTTATATTTCTCATAGTTATGAAATTCTTTTATTTATATTATCTAAAAAAACATGGAAGTTACAGAAGCTTTGAGCCATTTCAATCATTACAAAATATTATTTTCTGCGATTATCTAAGAGAGAAAAAGTATTTCTCGTATTTAAATGTAAAAATATTCCCTTGCCTCAGACTGTTTCGTATGATTCCTCAATGAAATGTTAAAATTTCATTAAATCTATTTAATCCGTGCTAAAATTTATTAATCATTGCAATCTATTTCTTTTCTTTCATTCCAAATTTTACATCATTTGAATAAAATTCTATAAAACTAATGAGTTTAAATATTATGTTAATACTAAATAAATAATATAATTTGTGAAAAGTTTTTATAGTTAAGTACTTATTATGACTTAAAATTAATTAGAAGCTGTTAGTATTTTTTGTTATTTTTTTAATAAGAAGAATAAAAATAAATCCATCTAGCAGCAAAAATTCATGATCAGTTTTTCGAAAGGAATTTTTAAAATGTTGTCGTCGAAACCTGTAAATAATGTTACATAATAAAAAGCAATGTTTGAAGAAGCCATCATCCGGTTAGTCATTTTGAAGATCTTTGTTAGTTCTTTGGAATAGCTTAATAATGAATTTTTTTAAAAAAAGTGAATACATTTACTGGCTTCAAGCAGGAAGCAAGAAAATCTCACCCATTTAACAGCGGAATTTATTTTTTAAATTTCATAAAAATTACTTTAAATTACATAATGACGCATACACACGTCGAACATAATACAAACATTGCACAGTAAATTCTAGAGAAAATCATAATCAAGCGAAGAAGATTTCATTTTTATTAGATAAAAAATTGCACAACGGCGCATCACATTGAAAATTGGGATTGACGAGTATACGCTTCGAACGCACTTAACTGATTAAATAAGGCATTCATGCCTTTATTAGGTAATTTTAAATAAGATATTAAGTTCAAAATTAGGTTAATAAAGTTATTTTTCCTTACACTTGTTTATGTATCTTTGAATGAAAAAAAGAAAAAGCAAAATAGTGAAAAAAATGCATATTCCCTCAACACTTTGAAGCAAAAGATATTTTTTTAAATCTCTAAAACTATTTCCCGATTAATGGTGAATGAAATAGGGCTACTATTTTTCATTCAGCAGAATCTTCTTCATAAAATCATAAAGCCAATCCTTCCTCATACAAAAATATTTAATAGCATTGCACTTTTCAATTAAATCACATAGAATGGCAGAATTACATGTTCACTTTTAAAGCACAAATAAATTGAATAAAAACAATAGATTGCATTAGGTTTGGGGGGATATTTATTTTTTAATATTTGTAAACTTCTAGTAGTTCTGTATGGAGAATAATATTATAAACTCCCTTTATGTACTTTAACTACTAAAAATTTACTACAACAAAAAAATTTCATAGTTATGGAAATACTTCGAAAAATTCTCAAAAGCCTTCAAACAAAACCATATTACTATGATCTGATTATAAAATCTCAGCTTCCGTTCCGGATGTGTCATGGAAGTTTGGAGATTGAAATCCCAGATCATGCATCGCCATTGTTAACTTCAAAATATATAACGTTTTTAAGTTAACAACATATTAATAACACCACACCTCAAGTAGAATAAAAACGAGACATTAATCGAACTAAACTAAAGATTTAAACAGTACATCACATTTGAGTAGATTTTAAAAATTATCGTTTGAGCCGATCATTCTAATAATCATAATATTCATCTACGATTATTCTTATAAGTATTTACCAAACCCTACTTAGTGATGTTTATTGTTTAACCACGGTTATTAATTCTGTTTAAATGTGCGCAAAGACTATAGGATTAATAACATATTTTGCATGTCGAGTACATATAAACAAATTCTGCTGTATCTCACCTTTTTCATCAAAAATATGTTCTTAATGATTTTGCTTATATTTGAATAAATTTTAATCAAAAACAAAACATTTGTCTATTTTTACTGATTACAGTTTTTCTAAACTATTAAAAGCATTTTTCCATTTATTTTTGGCATTGCATTTTAAAAGCATTATGTAAGAACAACTTTAAAAGTACTAAAATGACTCAGTTGTTAAATAAATTGAATTTTAAAAAAATGACTAAATAGTTGAGAGAATTGAGTAAAATGACTAAGTTATATCACGCTTTATAAGAACCATTTTTTCAGCAGTTCTATCTGTAAACATATTTTTAAAGAAATTTTAACTTTTTTCAACAATGCAGTGTTATAAATCTCGTAAATAACTTTTCGATTACAGTATAAAAATCCTTTCTTGTAATGTTTTTGGTTGAACAAAACAAAACCTTCATTAAATGAAATTAAACCTAGATATCTTAAATAGCAATGCCAAAATTGCCTGAAAATAAAACTTAACGATTCATTTTACATTCTTCACTACATCTCTCAATATCAGTTTATCTAAAAAAATATTCTCATTTAAGACCAAATCCAGAATCTAACATTCGTGAGCATAAAACTGTTTCCATAAAAAACGATATAATACCACATGATCAAAAGCGAAGTATACAGTAAGTCTTAATAGAATCTGAATGCAAATTTAAATGAGAGCCACCATTACCTTTTTTTTTTTTTTTTCTTTTAAAAGAATGGCAAAATGTGTCCTCCCAAACCCATATGGAACCGATGAAATATCTAATGGAATCACATCACCCTAGTGATTTCCAACAGAAAATGACTGGTTGTCAGTTTTTTCTTCGTAGGTAGCGATCAGTGTAAACCTATTCCCTCAAACAGATTTTTTGCTGCTGTTTTCCAGCATCAGCGAATCGAATCGATCGTGGCAAGATATAATCATTTTCTTAGGCGAGTCGCTTATGTCAGGTCGAAACTGAGTCGGATCAACGTCGGCAGCAGTTGTTAACTCCGAGCCAATCCAGTCTGAGAGGTTTTCACCACCCCGATCCTCTAGAAAGCCAAGCGCTTAAACAACTGGATTAATCTGTACTTGATGAATGACGGAAGTTAAACCAATGGTCTCCAAAACAAACGCAGATTTGCTAGCTGGGAGAAAGAAAAACATCCCGTACCAAGCAGATGGTGAGGATAAGCCTAAAATGAGTAAGGATGTGAAATAATGAGATGTTTTGTATATTCAAAGCTATGCATGGTTCAGTTTAATGCTTTTATGGAAATGTGAAAAATGTGTTTTTTTAACTTCAAAAATTTATTTTAAAGATGCTTCTTTTCTATTTCTTTAGAACCTTAAAGAACATAGAATTTCATTTCCTGGTGAAAAATCATTTGTGCCTACCATATGATGCATTTAAGTTTAAAATCACCTGCAAAATGGAACAGTCACAAATTTTAAGGATTTGCACTATAATATAACGATATTTTTTTATGATAACTGTCATCTGGATGGCAAAAAAAAAACATTAATTTAAAAACAAACTAAATTTATAGCTGCGATTTATTTCACTTTATAGCTATAAACCACTGAAGATTTATTTCCTTCATTTTTTTGACAAAACGATAGAAAATAATCAATAAAATATTTAAAAAAATCTGGTAAATAACGTTAAAAAATTCTCTTTAAAGAATGGCAGATTTTTATAACTGCGAAAAGAAAATATCCTCTGCTAGAGGGTTAAGCCAAAGATTAAATTTGAGATGACGTTGCATGAATTCATAATCATTAAAATTACCTGGAACCGTGGTATAGTTTTCGAGTGTATAAGAAATTTCTTCATTCGGCAGATATTTGTCTTATATCTGCCCGGTTAACTGATTTTGTTTTCATAAGATAATCAGTTTAGCAAATAAGCAGATCATATATCCTCTTTCGTGGTTTCGATACTTAATTAACAAACAACATTTTAAACAAATAATTTGATTTGGGAGGAATTAAAAAGATCATGGGTCAAATGTCTTAGCTTTGGTATGGTGCAAGAAGTGGACAGAATTAGTTGTGTAATTGTCTGTAAAAATGGATTCAAATTTTACCAGATTATCTCATGAGAAGGCAATAATCATCAAAATAGTATTTTATTTTATTGAATTAAAATTTTCTTAAGAGCTAGTGACGGTGTAAGGTACAAATTTGGCCAAGAATTAACAAATTTCTCTTTGCCTTATAAAGGTAAGATATTTTTTGCTTAGAGTAAATTTACATGCCATGTTTAATTACCGAAGCTGATATCATTAAAAAATTTTAAGAGATTTGGCATATGGAATATGTATAAATAGTTCAGGTGTGGACGTTTACTGCCAGATCATCTCAATTCGAAACTATTAAAATTTAGAAATCAGTCAGAAAAAATTTGTGGAATTTATAAAATTGAATAACACGTTTTGATATGCATGTCCTGGTTCTTGAAAATCTCTAATGCAATAAACATATCTTTAACAATAAATCATAAAATTCTGGTGCATTTTCCAAAACTTATTTGATTTTTGATAAAACTTTGAGGTTTTGATGAATCTCATATTTTCCATAACAAACGAAAGTAGAACATCTGTTTAAAATACTATCAATATCTGAGGCAGCCGTAATGTTTACAAAGTTCACCCACGCGTAGATTAATGATATGTAACAGCTTACCAGTAATGATACAGAAATCAATAAAACAACGGTAAAAATCGAAACAACCATTCTGCGCTCAAATAATGAGAGAGCTCGTCATTATTAAGTCTGCTTTCTAGATCAAGAACACCAATCTTTTTACTAAGATAACACTCTATTCAAAATAGGTGCTTTGTCTCTAGCCTATTAAACCCGATAAAATCGTCTTCTTATTACTTAGTTTTTATTATTTTTTCAGTCAATATGAAAACTTTAAATCATAAGAGATTAATTAAAAGATCAAAACGTCAAAAGTGTGAACGTCACTTACTTAATAAATGTGTTTGAATGCTTTCAGCGACGTATACCAGCTCCGGTACTTATAAATATCTCGGATTCGCAAACGATAGTTTTTTTTATGTTTGAATGAAATCATTATAAAATAATTATAGAGCTCTAGTTGATCACAATAAAAATTCAATTTTAAATAAAAAATTCTAAAATTTCTTATATACAAAGTAAATAAAAAGATACCATTGCGATTATAAAACCTTTGATCATGAGGTTTCGTAATTCTCACGTTTTGGACATGTCTCAATGCTAACTAACCATTTTTGGAGAATATATCTATAGTTTTTCTATCAGTATCAGAAATATATATCTACTATCAGTCTATAGTTTTTCTATCAGTATGAAAACTGGAATGGAATTAAATAAAATTTGACATATACTCTGGAAAATGGCTTTGTTACTTAAACTGTATATCTGTATCAATTGTTGGATTATTTCTTACTATGATTTAGCAGCCTGTCTGAATTGAAAGTGAGCGCCCTTACAAAAGAACACACGAAACGAAACAAATAAAATTTAGTATATTTCCCACAACAAAAATATAAAGATATACAAAATTTTGGATCCACTCAGTTAAAAATGCATATTCGATTCTCCTCAAACAATAACGAAGCTGTTGGATTATACGTAGAAATAGAAAGCTGGTTTCCGTCAAAATAAAGAATATATCAATATTGCTGATAATTGTGTGATCTTATTTCTGTCAATCATATGGACTCACATGTTACACAGCAGCAGTGATTCCTCGCCCACGTGGATTCAATGCAAGTAGAATATGAAAAGGTCAGAAATCTCTCTCATATGATTTTGAAATCTGGAGAAGATTCAAATATTACTCACATAGCGTATTCACTGTAGCTCCAAAGTGTCTCATGTAGCTCTAAAGTGTGCGTAATAGTTAGAAAATTAAATGAAGCCATTTTAATAGGCTCGTTTTATACTTTCTATTAGCTTTTTATCGAATAAACCAATCGAATCAGTATTTTTTTTTTTTTGCTTTGAAGCTGAAACTTAGCGCAGAACATTACCAATTACGAGTGAAATTATAATTTGTAAAACTCCATGTTAAAATCAAATTGGGTATTGTATGAAATAAAAAAATATGTAAGAAATTACTACAATTAATTAAAAATTCAATAGCTAATTACTGATATGATTTCTTGTGGTGAAAAAATAATATAAAATCTAAACAAAATTTTGGATTTTGTACCTCTGTTATTAATAGCTAATGTAATTTATCTAATAATTTGTTTAAAGAGTTCAAACATATTTTGTTCACTCTAAAAATAAAATCTCCAGATTGTATTTTTCTCCAAAATATTTCAATAACTTTCATAAGGAAATAAAATATTCATATTTCAGGCTAAAAACTGAACTAATTCTTTAAAAAAATTATTTAATAAAATCTACAGTTAACTTTTAACTGATTAGTTTAACAACCTAGTTAACGCTGCTACATTAGAGGCAATTTGACTTGTAGTACTCATCTTGAAGTCCAATTCACATTGTTTTGTTTCATGTTCGAGACAGCATCACCTTTTGAGATAAACTTTTCAGCATGGTTATAAAATAAATAACATGAAAGTGACGATTCTTTTTATCTAGTGCAATACAAAAGTTTAAAGGTTCAACTAAGTTTGGAACTAAAATCTTTCTTTCTAAAAAGAGTTCAACTAAATACTATTTTTAATAATGATTCTGAAAAACAAGCGATGTATTATAAATATAAATCTAATATCGTCAAGAGAGACATGAGATCCTAGTGTATTTCATTATTCAAATCATCATATTTCTTCAGATACGACGCCGTTATAAAATAGAATTCTCATCTCTCACCTCTTTCTTAAAAATTCGTGCATTTATTCCGAAGAGTAAGTGTCAAAATACATGGTAAATGGAAAGAAATGATTCAACATGTTTGCGTGTCTAGATAAACAATTCTTGGACATGCAGGTCTTGCGTGAGTCGAACCATTTTTACCATTCTCTACGATATGCAAGAATTCAAGTTTCTATACTTTCAGATAGCAAAAAATAAAGTAAAAAACATTATTTTCACGTTGTTTACTGGTACTGTGACTGTTATTGATTATAAAGCCTCCGTGAAAAAATAACGACCCGAAACTGCGATAAGACGAAGAAAAATGACCACCTGTTAGGATTGATCGTGTTGAAGCATCCCTTTTAAAGTATTTCATTGAGATAACTCATTATTCTTTAATTATCTAAGAAGAGTAATTCTTCATTTCGGTTGTAACTGTTTTCGTTTGTGATATAGTTCTTTAATTCTTAGTTACCAAACTTCTTACGCAAATTACTGATTGCAAAACTCTCCGAAGTGTAGAAACTTGTTGAAGTGTCCCGAGTATTTTAATTAGGATCTCGTGCTATTTTTTATTTCTTTCAAATAAAGTTTCATATGATATAGGAGTTGGGTTTTTCAATTAATTTTTTTTTCAAATTCTTGCCAAGAAATGTCTAGTTTCATTTTCACTGAAAGCTAGTATTCACTTTTTTCTTGAGCTTTTAAAAGAACTTTATGCATATATACTTAATACTTAATCTATATACTTAATTTCTTACTTAATCTAATCTATAATACTTAATTTTTACAAGAAGTGCTCATACGATATGCACCATATGCGTCACGTGCTTTGTTCATCTTGTAAAAAGATAATGGCTTTATTGTCAAACAGGAGCCTATGTGTAGTTAGATATTTGAATTTAATCTAGTTGTATTAACGTCTCATTTGAAAGCAGAACTAAGACAATTTTGAAACGGGCTTAAAATTTAAACCCATTCAGAGGACGAGAATAGCCTCTAAGCTGATACACACATCTTTCTTCAAACTTCCACCCCACACCAACCGTAGGACATTTGATGCACGATGTCAGATTTAACATAAATAAGGCCAGCATACATGACGGTCCTTTAATGGAATTGAATTTCGAAGCCACAGACCTTCGATTCAGAGGCGAGAATTAATATTACACACATAGTAAATTAGATGATACAAGGTTGTGTTCTTCACGAGAATGTAGTTTTACATTGACGTTTCATGTATGTTGTAGTTATTAGATGTGACAGCCTTAAGGAAATATTTATTACGATATATATGTAATGTTAGTTATTGTTTTTTAAATGTTTATTCACTGCATTTTTTTAATAATTTTTGAAGTTGAATTTCATGTGAAAAGACAGCACAGTTGGTGAATACATTTTCTTATTTCTTTTAAACGAGTCCATTGAGAATTATCTCAATTGTTCTTATCAATTAACAAATTTATGATGGAAGAATAATATTTAACAATATTGTTACTGTTTTCTTCGATCAACCTACTTTAAATTCAGAAGAAAAATTTTAACATTCTTCAAATGCTTCAACTGAAATATATGAAATAAAATACATAAAATCAAAATACGCGCATAAATTTTGCCTTTTAAAGATATTTAATTAAATGTTTCCTAAAGAAATTATTGAAATGTAACGTTCTCTTAAATTAAAAATTCTTTACGCGAATAGATTTTCTAAATACCAATCAATATTGCGCCCAAATGTAAATTGTTTTTTTTTTCCTTCCTCCCATTTAAAATATGTAAACACCCTATTTTGAAATATCATAAGCTATTCACATAAAATACATGAAAAAATGAATTTTCTTTATTAATTAGCTTTTTCAGCTGATGGTTTTAGCTTTGGTGAAAAAAGGCCTTAGAAAAAAATGTATTTACCAACCTATAAGAGTTAAATATTTTTCTCTTCTAACTCAACTTTAGACAACGCCCACATAAACACGTGCATTATTCAAATTCCTTTCATGTTTTTCATCAACATTTATTCAGAAACTTTTAATTTTTTTCGCACATTTTCCATTTCAAAAAAATTCTATATTTATCTTGGCTATGAGTCTTTCTATTTTTTAATAAGTCAAGTTAGAAAAAAGCTAATGTTTACTTGTGAAGATTAAAGCTTAAAATTCCATGAATGTATTTTTCAACATACATTTTTCTAAGATAAATGGACATGTAAAGGGAACTAAAACAAATTTATTTTTGTTATTTTTATTAATAACAACCAACCGTAAATGATTTCCCAGTGTGATTTCTGAGCTTATCTTTGATTCATTTTATTTTAGTTGGATTAATACTCCACTTTGAAGCAATATTTGAGTATACTAGAACTGATTTCGTCAATTTGAATTAAAATCAAAGACTACAACTGAGCCAGTAATCTTATCAGGAATATTCTACGCTACTATATTACAAAGATGCTTGACTCCCAAGACAGATTTAATATGCTCTAAAACCAAATAAAGGATGAATCTTTATTGGAAAGGAATCTTAATCATCGTACTCCAAAAATGAGATTGACGGCGCCACAACGCCACTGATCAATAATTTTGAAACATTACAAGGGATGTATTGGAACTAACTTGAGATGCAATTAGATGACAAGGACGTAAACTGATTTGTTCTTTCCTCTCTCGAAAATTCTAAGGTATATTAATGTTTGACGTACATTATAAATTTAGCATATTTTAGCGCAAACTCTATGGCGAATAACTTGTAGTCCTACAAAACAGACAGTCACAACTTAACACCCGCAGTTATTATTGGCTTAATCATTTGCTTTCAGCTAGAAAAGTCAAAAACCCAAAATTATTTTACAAGAACCTGAATTTTTAAGAGAATTTTTCCAAAGATAGGCAAGAAAATTAAATAGAAAAATAAATGTAACCGATAATGAAGTCTTATTAAAATCAAAAAGGAATACTCAATCTGTGAAAAAAAATGTCTAATCCTCTGAACTGCATAAGAAAATATAACCGTGTATTATAAAAGTACTTGCCATTTACTAGTTCATTTCTGCCAAACCTCTTTTCCATAACATTTTGTAAAAATATAGATCATTCAGTATTATGTGATAAACTGTTACTTTATTATTTCTAGCTATATTTATTCTTTATCAAAATTATCTTTCCAGAATAAAATTTGATAAACAAATCTAGTAAAATTATTCTTGTTTGAATCTTTGGTCACTCGATTATTCTCAACCTTGAATCTAAATGACCTCTTTATACAGTCTAGAGACTTTCTTTTCGTTTTACAGTAGTATATTCAGAACTCGGAGATTCTATTTTAGAGTAGAAGATTGCGTATTCAAGGTCGATTCCTTAAAAAAATGAGTTATATATTTCGGCAAGTTAAATCAGTCGAGAGCGGAGCCTTCTCCCGTTGGTGTGAATTGAAAGTTTGAAGACGATAGGGCTGAAGTATAATTCTCTTATCTAACTGTACATTAAAACTGTGAGCAATAGAATCTTCGTATACCTTCGAAAATGGGGAACTAATCGAATTGAATCAAAGTCTTTGTATCTACCATGTCCTTTTTTATAGAAAACTGATTAACTCATTCTAAATGATAAAAGAAAACACTCTTACTGAAATTAAAACATCTGTGATATGTTTGAAAAATAAAGCACTATTTGAATAAAGAAAGCACCAATGTCCTAAGAAAATAAATCGAAAAATACAATGAAAGGAAATTAGTTTTCAAGTGCATATATATATAT
>JAPMOR010112654.1:127872-162104 GCA_026543865.1 Argiope aurantia | reverse complement strand
AGTTTACTATACTTCAAAGTGGCAAAGTCAATTGACGAAACCGATCCATTTGTTGAAGTTGAAAGAACTGGCAATGTTTTATTTTGTAATATGTTTTGAAAGGCAGAGGAAGAAATGAAACGACCACTGATTGCGTATTAAAAGATCAGAAGCAAGAAGAATCAGAAAATAAATAGTTCCCTTCGGCCACATTTCAAACTTATCACATTTAATCCATAAATCAATCTTAAATAACACTACAATAATAAGAAAAAATCTTTTGAGGGTAAAAATGAAATTAAATAAAAAATCATTGAATTTATTTCTCCAATTTCCTTTATTTGTGCTTTCTACGTGCTGTTAATTTTTCAAGAGACGAGAAATTACTGAAAGAAAATTGTAAAATAACGTTCCAACTTTAAGCTCAACATATGATCTTCTGTAAAGACCATATTTATATTTTTATCGTCATGAAGCGTAGCTGACGCCACTAGTTCTTGCCTATTCAATTGACTGGGGGCATTTTATGAAATAAGAACCTTGTTTGGATACACTGAAAGTATCAATGGTTCTTGATAGAATTTTAAATCTAAACTTTATTTTAAAAGGACAAAGAAATTCTAGATTATGTTGTTATTTTTTAAGTTTCTCGGATATCGCCCAACTAGCTACATGGAGTCAAATCAATATTTACCATGGCCTTTTGCCAAGAAATAAACATTTTCTCTTAAATCTTCAAAATCGATATGTAACCTATAGTTTAAATTGTCTTCTTTCGTAATAACTGAAGTTGGATTAAATTTGATTTATGGGTGATTTCTATTGTTTATGGTATGATAAAATTCACTTCAGTGGAATTAAGAGAACGCTTCATATGTAATTTTTATTTATTTTATAGATATTAAAAATATTCAGTTCTCTTGAGAAATTTACTGAAACCATTCGACCATTTCTCGAAACTGGCTGGCTATTGCGCCTTAAAATTTTCATGAATGAACATTCTAAGTGTAAACTACCATTATACTAAATATCATCCTAAACTCAATTTTCCACCTCCTGCCCTCTCATTGTTAGTAAATTTTATTTCAGCGGGGCCATTTTTTTAAATGATAAATACTGAAGATAGGAGTTCGAGAGCCATCCATAAATTAAAACAAGACTTGAACCATTTTACTACTTAAGTATAGCTTTGTTTTCAATCTATCTATACTTTTATAATGTATTTTAGTTCTATTTATTGGTCGTTGTTTAGCTTGTAATCCTCACTCAAAGTGCAAAAGCTCATATAACAAAAATTTCATTCAGTTAAAATCCACCAGTTAGTACCTGTTCACAATATTAACGTATACCAAGTGGAACAATGCTAGAAGCGAAAAGACATTGTCAGTTGGTTGACGGATTATATCTGAATGAAACTTTAATATACGAATTTTTGCACTGTGTGCAACGATATAGACTGTGGGTTGCATTAAACCGTACTCTCTTGCTTTTTTGTTATTTATTTCCCAATCTTGGCTCGAGTTAAAGTTTATCTGATGGAACGGAATTCGTGATTAATATTGAATTGATTATCTTTTGAATAAAAAAAAAGATTTCGTACCTTAAACATTTTAGAAGATTTTATCAATATCAATATTCAGACAATTCTGCAAATGAATTTTTGCTTGCTGGTAAACTGGAGAATACTTTAAATCAACATTCAGTAAACTGATGCATTCAGTTTATTTTATAGCCATCTACCTATTTACATAAAATACAACCATTATTTAATTTTTAAAAAAAGGCTTAATCGTGACACCTATTTGAATAATTCACTTTAGTAATCATAAAAGTCTCATGAATTTTTTAAAACTGTTTTTACATGTAAATGTATTGCAGATTTTTTTTCGCAATTAATACACGAAAAAATATTCAGAATATATATAATAAAACTTAATTTTCGAGGATTGATTTTGAAATTGCTTACTTCACACAGGCATGTTAACAATATATGAAAGTATGAGCAAAATACATGCAATAATCCACTCGGGAATTTTTTTTAAATTTTGATTTGATGCTGACAATATAAAACTATATCCTTCGAAGGATATAACTTCGCTACATACTTTTTATCCGTTTCAGACAAAAATTCATTTTACTCTATGTTATCAACTATTTTTATCAAATGATAATGACAGATTCCTTTTGTATTCATCCATTTTATTCCAAATAATTATAAACTTTTATTGCCATACGTTACCAGCATATAGATTTTCTTGCATAAAATAGAAACATGAATTAATCTCATTTGAAAACAAAGTCAATTTCTCAATCATGTTTCGGTAATCAAAGTGTGCATTTGAAAAAAGAAAAGTGTTGTTATTTAGCACATTTATTTAACAAAAGATAAGAAACAAAACTTAATGAAATTATTATTATTACTCGCTATTGATTCCCAATTTAACGAATTTCTTCTGCTTCGGATTGAAAGATCTGGTGCTTTATGTGAAGAAAAATTTAAATTGTTTCATTAATAATCAAGTTGTCTCTGAAAACAGTCAATTAAAATATAGATTAAATATTCTAAAATAAAAGACATGCTATGCTAAACTCTGTTTTAGGCTATTATCGGTTTAACCCTTCACATAAGTTCTAGATACATTTATTTATTCATTTATTTCATTATTACATTTATTTATGTTGCCATTATAGACGAATATTACATGAAGTATCAATATCTAGGAAGTTTTTTTATTTCGTTATGAGAAACTGGCATGATTAAAATTACTTTACATGAAAAGTAATTTGAATCATTCATATGAACTTTGCAAATTTTTAAAAGCTGATTAATAAACTTCAGATAATTCATTATTCTGAGCAATTTGGCTGCAGTATTTCAAAAGTTGATTAGTTACCTTCTTAACTATATTCTTTACCATTTTCTAATAATTTGAATAAATAACAATAAAAAGGGGTAAAATGTTAAGTAGCAAAATATTTTTTTGTCTCACAAAGAAATAAAAATATATCTTTAGATATAATACATATAAAAAATGAAAAAATAATGCTCAAAGATTTTAACCTATGAAAAATTCTTATTTTTTCTGTTCGCCAAGCAAATAGCAAAACATTTGTACTATTTGAACTGTTACTTTTCGAAAATGATTGCCTCATATTTCTGTAATAACTAAGCACCATATGTCACAGATTTGATTATCACACTTTTAACGTCTAATGCTTCTAAAAGTGCGTAATATTTCCTATTATTACAAATCAATAAAGTAGATTCGAAGGGAAGTCCCAATAACATCTACTTTCACTTTGCTGTGGCATCATTATGTGTTATAAAACAATGAGTCGATAACAACGATACAGGAAAAACAAGGCAAACACAAACAAAAGAGTTCTGAGCATCTTTTATTTTGTTCTAAATCCAAAAAACTCATTGTTTCAAATCTCTCTCTCTCTCTCTCTCTTTCCTATATCCTATAGTTTTCATGTTTGCTCATGTATATATCCTATAGTGTTCATGTTTTCCTTGCCACTTCTTAAATCTAATAGTTGTCATACAGTCAACTATTATACAATATGAGACAACCAATTATAGTTCGATTGCTGTAATTTTAGATATTGTTTTTAATAGTTTAATTATCTAAAAAATTAGCTCGGGATTTCTTCATTTAAATACCTAAATAAAGACTGCAACAAGTCTATATTGCAGATCAAAGTGTCTTGATGTGATTATATAGCTGCAGGAATTTTCTTAATTTGTCAGATCCTGACACTCCCTGACATATTACAGATAGGTACAGTGCACTGATATGCCATGCATTGATTTGCGTGGATTTAATTATAAAACCAGGTTTCAAAATGTGCAGTGGTATCGTAAAACTGTGAATTTATCTTATACTGGTTTTTGAATCTTATTAGGAAAATACGCTAATATTAAATTGTTCTACACTGATTTTCATGTATTTAATTATTATGCCAGATATAAAAGTACTCAGAGAAAGTACCATGATTACCATGCCAGATATGAAAGTACTCAGAAAAAGTACCATGATTGTCACGCCAGATATGAAAGTATTTCAATGAAAGCACCATAATTTTCCCTGCTGTAATTGGCTTGAAACTGCCAGGCAAATCTCAGACGTTGAAGCAATCATTAGAATCCCTGAGTTTCTTAGAGTTTTCGAAAGAAAAATATTTGACAATAGTAAGACATTCTAAAAAGCAACATAAGTGGTCTTCCCAAAACTATCTCCAATATCCCTTAAAAAAAGTTAATATACTCCCTCCACTCCACATTAAAGTTGTTGATCTTCATAAACATAATGATTGCTCTGAATTTTATTATCAGTCTTCCATAAGCGTGTTTTGTGCTTATAGTAAAGTGAAGAAAACCGGGATTACATTTTGGATGCGTTTTTGTAAAACCAACTGAAACCAGAATATGACATAGTGCTAAAATGTAATAACAAGAACATAGACCAAATTTCCCTTATTTAATTCGTTGCTTCTTTTAGTTTAATTCGTGCATGAAAAAGTATAGACCGACAGATAGTGGTCCCCTTACAATATTGTTTAAAATTCGAAATGAATCTACATTATAGATGCTAAATCTGTGTACTAAATTTTATCTATCAACTCTTTTCGTTATGTAGTTATCGTGTTAACAAACATTCAGACGATGGGGAAGACATACTTCTGTAAATGGATTTCGTTCCAAATTTGATAGAAATCTGCAAATTTGGAGTAAAGACCATTTACCAAATTTCATCTATCTAACTCAGAGCGGTTTTCAATTATCTTGTTCACTCACAAATAGACTTAATTCCAAAAGTGTGTTTTGTGGACTCAGAGAGGTCTGAAGCATGAAGATTCTCAAGTCCGAATTTTTTGTCAAGTACAAAAGTTCATTTTTGTTATTTCATATATGAGAAAATAAAAATCGTCCCAATTATTCACACATATAACCAAATTTCAGGAATCAGCCAATCTGTGGTAGTTGTTTACAAGCAATTTATGTCGTTAATGAAACCGCTAAGGAAAATTAGATCATTACATAAAAGTATAAAACGTAATCGAAGCCATGAATCCTTTTCAATGGCAAAAATTTATAATGTAAAAATATGTTAAGGATGATCAGCTGAAAACTCATATAAAATTAATATTATTCACTCTTTAATGAATTTACTACATTATTCATGTGAAAATAAAGTACAAAAATCAAAGACTAGATGGGAAAAAGGAAAGAACAGACCAATAAAAAATGAGGCGAACAATCGAAGATATTAAATCTGTGAGTCTAGTCCTTTTAGAAAAGAAATCTAAAGAAATAAACAACGGAAAACAAATATTGACAAAACGAAATGAAGAATCTTATGTACAAAATAAACCATAGGAAGCAAATTGTGAAACAAAAATATATGGAAAAAATTGTGAAACAAAAATATATGGAAAAAGAAAACGGGTTACCTAATCACGCGATCTCCTCGAGCAAACAGTGAGTGAGAGGAAGAGATTCTTGTTGTATTTACCGTACTCAGAATTAGATTAGATTTTTTTTCGTTGTTGCTGTTGTGGCTTCGATTCTGTTCATTGTAAAAAACATGACCTTTTATTTGACCTCCCAAAAAAGAAATCAAGGATTGAAACATAGTTTTTCTGTTTCTTTCCTTTTTTTAATTTTGGTGCTAACGCAAAAAGTTGATAGACAAACACTCAATGCTTGAAGGGAAAATACACTTGCTTTAAATGTTTTCTCAAATTAATAATATTTAAAAGAATGAGACAATTCCTTTTCCCAATATATAGCCAAAAAAATCCAACTAAACCAGATATCAAGAAACTAGGCATTCCTGATATAAAACAGTATTATTTGAAGTTTTCCATTTTCTATTAATCTCCTGAGTTATTCAAGAAAGAAAAATCGTTAATCCGTACTCTTTAAATTAAATTTTTTTCATTGCTAAAATCGGTTCTTTAAATAACAATCAATAGACATTTCATTTTGAATACCATTTATAATTTTTGCTGCTACTTCCTTTCCCAAGTATCAGATTATTGAACAATATTATTGCTCAATCCTTTACTTTCAATAATATAAAGAATGCATGTTACAATGATAATATCTTATAAATATCTCATCAATATTTTTTGGGCTCATGACCTGAATCATGAATAAATCATAATAAAAACACATCAATTAAAAATAAAATCAGTTGTGAACGGAAAAAAAAAACATTTTTATCAACATATTCCTTTTTTTATTTCCTTCTCCTTCCTTTCCTTCATTTTCTACTTTCCTTCCCTTGATACTGATTTCAAAATATATTTTTGTCCACTGAAATAAAAGTAAATGACATTTTATTCTGTTTGATAATACATTATATTTTAAAAATTAGATACACACAAACGGAATTATAGCAAGTAGTTAAATAATATAATAATAACTATCTGAAATTCGGAGAGAATTCCCAATGTTCATATAATGCATTGATAAAAAAAATAGCAAAGCAGGTAAACACTTTTTTTTTTTTGATAAAACATATTTCATGTTATCTTAAACTAAACACAATACATTTTTTTCTATGTAAAAGTTAAGATTTCATTTCCCAATTTTCAATCACTAATGAGATGTTTACACATGAAACTTAACTTTAACTTATTATGAATATTCTCATTTTAGAAGGCCATTTTTTATTTAATCAAATTTTACGACTACTTTTTGTTGAATTATTTTAACATATTTATGATTTTTGATTGATGAGCAGCCACTTCTTAATATCGTGTATTCATGTGATTTTGATTTTTACTTTTTGTGCAAATATTTTTCTTGCTTTTTGTAAAAGCGGAATCAGCATTTTTTCTAATATGTATTTCCTTTTAAAGTGATAACATTTTCTAGTAACACACTTCAATTTTCTTGATTAGAATTCTCTTGAAATTTAAACAGTTTTAATCTCGCAGAAGTATTTTTATTTTTACATTTTTATAAAGGAAAATAAATCCAAAATTTTGCAACATTTTTAGTATTCTATTGAAATAGCTATTTCTCTTGAATGCTATTTGAAATGAAATTCCTTTCATAAAACACATTTAGCTCTTATTCCAAACATTGTGTAGTTTTTCCTGTTATGTCCTGCCGAAGAATGCTCACTTGTCACTAACATATTTCTGTCCACTCAGAATTTTCTTTTGTATTAAAAATGTGGAAATATCTTTTTCAGATATCTCAGTGGGGATGTTCTTCAAAATCTAGAGCAGATAAAAAGAAACACTGCTTCCTATTTCCCAATGCTTTTCGAGCATAAAGCTGTTGGTCGTTATTTTTCTTTGCTTGTACTCGTAATAAGATTTTTAACCATTATTCAACTTCTAAGAGAACTTCCAATTATATTGCAAACGGTTTCAGTCGGGAAAAAAATCACTTCAAGCAATAAAGCGCAGTTTAATTAACAATAAGTAAAAAGAAATATATTTAATGTGGATATTTTTTAAAACTACATGAGATGCATAAAATCAAAATATGTCCGTGCTCAAATTTATTTTGAGAGCAATGTATGACTGAGTTTTCAGACTTTGAAATTCATATTTGCGAAATGATCTGGGTTCCTTAATCAACTGCTTAAAGATTATGAAACATACTTACCAAATTATTATTCTTCAATGTTATTAATAATAAATTAATGTTTTCAGTTTATTACATTTATTAATTGATTCTTCGCTCAATGTTCTCTTCTAAAGCTATCGGTAAGTTATTGAGGAAATATAATCGTGAAGTACAGTCAAAACAAGTACAAATGAGCTAGCAGCCAACTTTCCAAACTTTCGAGCTTCGCCACCGCTAAATCATTCGAACAACAATAGATTTAACTTAGATGACAAAAGTGGTTCACATGGGGCATCATTTTTCGGCGATCTTCGAGGTTCTAGCTAGAGAACAATCGGGCTTTAGGCAATCATGTTGGCTTCTTAAATATTTAATAAAACTAATAAATTAAACCTTAAAAAAGTATATCATTTTTAATCGCTTCATAATAATGAAATGAGATCTGATAATAAATAAATTTTTGTACCTGTTGTGGAGGTTGTCTCTAGAGATTTGTAATAGCACTAATTTATATGCAAAGAGCGTAAACTTTGTAATTGATTATTTATTTCCTGAGACAGATATCTGAAGTTTGAGAATTAAAATTCGCGTAACAAATACCACTTCTTACATAGATACTTTTCTACCTTCACTATATTTTGATAATTCTTCAAAAAACAACGAAACTTTGAAAAAACTGTAAAATTGAACATTATTTAATGCATTGCTATTAATTAAAAAAAGAGTATTTCCTGTAATGATTGCTCGAATGTTTTTTTAAAGACCAACTTTTTAAATAAATATTCTCTTCAAGAAACTTGTGTTAAATGATATTCAGTTAATAGCATATTATTTATAGTATAGTTATAATTTTATAAATTTCTGAAAAATATAGATAATGTATTATTGATAAGCATTTGAAAGTAATTAATCTTTTAGCAAAAATTTTCAGAATAAAATGTGAAAGTAATTTTTAATTCTTGTAGAATGCAAGGAATATAAAATATTTTTGCCATATAAAAATCAATGTTATCCAATTTATCAAAAAAATATTTTTAAAAATATTCCGAAGAATTATTTCTTTTATAATTTAATTATAAGTTAATGGATTAATTTAATTATATTTTGATTCCCAAAATGGGGTCCATCTGACAATAAATTTTAAAATTATTCCTGGATCCCATAATATTTATGAAAATAAATCATTAATTAAATGTTAAAAAACTGAAAAGAAATCTTCCTATAGTTCAGGAATAAAAATGTGCTTTTAAAATATTTTTAATGTATTTATTTATTTGTGTATTTCTTACCGTCACAATTGTTGGTACACGAAAATGCATGTTTTTATCTGCTATTAGTATGTTCAGGTCTTAAAGTTTTGCATTTTACCTTATCCCAAAAGGATTATAATTACTAATTACCATATATCAAGAGTAGAAACGACCAAATAGCAGGGGAAGAGACATCGGTATTTTCAGAGGAACAGAATGAATAGAAATTGCAAAGTACCATTAAAGATGAAAGAGAGAAATTTTCATGACTAATGCGTTTCCAATGATGAGGGAAGGGACCTGGGACTGTTTACAAAATTTCGCCCCTAGAAACTCCTCTTAATTCTAATCTCCATTTCGTGGTTTTAAAATTAGTTTTACAAATATAAAGAACTTGGGAAAAGGTACAAACTTTAAATAAAGTGAACTGTCGCTTGGTAAATGGATATTTATTTTAAAAAGTTATATATCATTTCATCATTAATAAGGAATTCAGTTTAATTAACATAAAAGACATGAGGGCAATTTCTAATGGTCTCTTTGCATTTTTACCGAATGACACGCAAACTGATATCCTTCTCTCCAAACCTCTATTCCGCAGAAACTGGAAACATTTGATCCCAACAAATTTTCTTTGTATCACACAATATTTGAAAGAATTTGCGTCAAAAGTTGGTTTTCTTTCTAACAAACATTTATTAAGATTTTGATGTTTAGACATTTCTTATTTACTCCATGATATAAGAATAACATAATCAACAAAGATTCAATTACTAATACGATAAAGCAGTTTTTTTATATGTAGTAGTCAAATATTTTATGATTTTTTTTTGGAAATCCCCTTTTTCAGGTTGGTATGGTGACGTGATTTGAGGAGAAAATATACCATAATGGATTCCATTTCAAAACGACATAGTTAGTTTTCTGTAGAAAATTGTCTGTATTTCCTTATAAGATCCTTCACAAATCTCCATAACTGCTAGAAATGTCTTAGTTGATATTCGTATCTGTCGTTGTCCTGATCCTTCACGAAGCATTATGCTCTCCATAATTGAGAGAAATTTCTTAATTGATATTCATATCTGTTATTATCGTGATCCTTCAGAGGGCACGACGCTCTCCCTAACTGATAGAAATTCCATAGCTGATTTTCATCTCTCTTGTTATGAATGCCTCACGCAAACGGGTATTAATTTCGTAGACCAGGAAATCAGGAGGCACATAATATGCTGCGTAATTATACGATTATTCTCAACATCAAAGAAATCCACTGATAAATATTCGAACCTATAAACTTGAGCACATGCTATCTGCAACCACACCATACAACAAAAATTGAAAATGATGCATAGTTGTTGCTGTTTTTGTAGCTTCAAAATGGCGAATCAACCTTACAAACAAGAAATAATGTGCATTTAGAGATCACTTCTCGATTACAAGAAGCAAAAATTCACATCGATATCAACAGACAAAGCATATAATTTTTCTATAATATCAGTTGAATGAAAAGGCGCCTCGATCTTTAATGGTTTCTATCTTAAGTACCAAAGTTTCCAAACGTGCCATAAACTATGTGGTCAAAAAACAATAAAAGCTGCCTTCCATTTTGCTGTCTCGAGAGACTGGGAGGAGGCATTTATTCGACAGATCCATATAACGCCTGAAATTCCGAGACAATTTCTTACGTTTAAAGAATAAAATATACCCAACAGGCCAGAATTCCTGCTCTGACAAAACGGGAAAGATTTTAAGCACTTCTCTGGGTTGTTGGTGGAGATGTGTTTCTTTCGTGATAAATGCTCTTAAGAACCTTTTTCTATATTTTCTTTCTGCGAGAAATGAAAAAGGACGAACGTGGCATATGTAGAAACAGAAGACAAAGCTTTTATGGGAAGTTTCTTTTCGAGTAAAAGAATAACGAAAGTGAAAATGAGAAATATATAGAGAAAAACAGATGTAGAGAGGTAGATACAGATATATAAGGATCTCTCTTCTTTAAAAGAAATTCCTTGAGGCGTCCGTCGTTCGATATTCCCTCTGCGCCTCAAAAATTGGCTGGATACTTTGTATTACGTGAATTTTATTTAATGGACAACATTTTTAGGTTCTACCTCACACAGTTTCTGTTATCTACCTATTTTTCCGACGATTATTAACTTGTATGAAGTTTAAAAATATCTTTTTTCAAGTAATCTGGAAAATTATCGTTTTTAATAAAGTCACATGAATCTTACTTTTAATCATCGACTTACTTATCCGGAGTTCATTTTATGTTATCTTAAAGTTGCTTATAAATAACTGTTGGCTTCGTTGCATTAGTATTCAAACGTATTTGCAAAATATATGTCTAAATAGTGGTTTGGAAAGTTTAATTTTAAAACGTATTTCCAATTTTGGTGCCAACACAAGTAGTTTTAACTTGATAGATCTGGTCACTGCCAGGAACGAACAAAAAATATTTGCGTTTTAATAAATCTACGCACAAGCACCAGTTGTTCAATTCTTAATAATAAAACCTTAATAAATGCTGTTAATTAATTTGTTTATTAAATTAAGCCTGAATTTTTACCCAACAAAAGTACTTTTGAGCGTAGTATACGAGACGTCTGAAAAGTAAGATTTTTGAGCTGTTATAACCTTCAGATTGAAATATTATTCTGACAGTTTTATTTATTAGCTGTTTTAAGGCAACACAGAATCGAGATCAGATGCCGTGGGAGGCTCTTGCACTGGCGCCTATTCCTCACTATATTGCAGTTAGTGAGAGGGTATTTCCACGAACTCGGTCTCTACGAACAACCATATTCACATAAACGATGGAACTTTTATTGAATCGGGTTCCAAACCTAAAGCCCTCCAGCGCTGAACCCGAGATCCTAACACAAAGCCACAGTTTTCTTAAGATATGCATCTTGCGTGATATTTATGCTCTTTGTTCCTAAATATAATATTTCTAAATATAATAACGGCTTATTTGAAATCAGAATAATGAATTTGTTCGTGGCATTATTCTCGATAATATTGATTATTTGCTAGTCTATGGTCATTCGGTAGATGAACTCCAAATGCCTATTCGAAGATTTCCCACCCTAAAATCTGTTAACAGCTGCAAATGCAGCATAAATACCTAGTGAGAAATTAACCTTTTTCATTTTGCCGTTTTCCTGAGATTCCTTGCTTACCTCATCTATTAAAATATTGAACTACATTATGCTGTAATAGTATTGCACATATAAAACAAATCATTTCATTAAAAAAATATTTTGACCTACTTTGAAACGTGGCATCTAAATGGCTATTTAAGAAATAACAGTAGAAAGGGTAAATCTGACAAAAAGTTTACAAACCCCAGGAAATTCAAAACATTAGTAGCTGTGCTAAAATATCTTTCATATAATGCTCTCACATTCCAGAAACCGAAATATTCCAGTTTAATATCTATATTTTTCTAATCCAAGATTCTTTTCTATAAATTTATACAATCTTAAAAGTACAAAGCAGCATTCTCAAAGCAACATTTAAAAGAAAGCTATACATCAAATCGCTCCTAAAATATTTCATTTATTATGGAAATGAAACAATTTCTGAGCCTTGTGTTCAAATCTGGTAAATTGTTTACAAGTGAAGAAGATTTCTTTTCAACTTCACAAACATTAGTCTCTGACAAGACAGAAGTTTACTGTCATCCAGCCTCCTTCCCTCTTTGCAGAAAAATGCAGACTCAAAAATCATCTATAATCATTGACGGACTTCTTTTGCTATCAAACGTTACCGCTTTTTCCATTCTTCTGTTTCTATGAGGGTCTGAAAGCGACAGTTGCGTACGGAAGAAAGATCATTTGCTATGGGAACGTAAAGCTGATCTGTATCGATTGAGTCTGAACTTCAGTTTTCTTTATTTGAACCATTTCCTCTCAAGTTTTACTTCTTTGAGACCTTTCTTATGTCTTTTATTCATATTCGTGTAATGTTTGTTCCATTCTCTGGTTATTGTTGTAGGTTTTTTTTTTCATTTTTATTCAGTTATTCAGATACGAAAATCGGAAAAATAAAATGATCTTATTTGAGGTTTCTTGGAAATAAGAGTGTTAGGAAACCTGTTACCTAACATTAAGAGTTTTCATAAGAAAATTTTTCCCTATCCTGTAAAAGATTCAACATTCTGCAAATATATACCGAAGAATAAATTTATTTTCTTCCATATTTTCAGGACATAAATTCTTAAAATATGTGTCTCACCCTCAGAAGTGATCATGAAACTTCTTACAGTTCTCATATATGTATGACTGCTCAAGTCTTTATCTGTTTCTTTAATAAAAAAATAAAGCAAAAAATGAAAATAATAAATATCGCAAAAATGTGGCTGAAAAAGCTCTCTTTTTTTGCATATATTTCGCGTTTTCGGTTTTATTTATGTTAAAAACAGAACCGAAAACATGAAGTGTGCAAATGTATGAAAATGAGAACCTTCACTATCTATCTTAAGACTGGTATACAGTGAATCCATTCTAATCGTGAATCACTCATTTCTAAAATATTAGAGAAAGACATGAATTTCTCAAATGAAAAATACTTTGAAAGGCGTAAACCAATCATATTTTGTGTTGTCTCAATCTGCTGAATAAATTACGATACTGAAGTTTTTAACAGTATTCTAGTCCTGCTTGCCATGTTCAGCAATATATGTTTGATATACTAAAATTTTAAAAGAAATAAGATGTCTTATTCTGTCAATATAACTGACCGATATATAAGGCTTTAGATTTTATCATTTAAGCCGATTAATAGACTATTCTTGCAAATATTGCCTGGAGTCATTGAAATGGCTTACAATCTTTTAAAATAATTTTCAAAGTTTCCTGACTTGCCTCATTTTAGTCGCAGAAAAGTGTTCCTTTTTTATGTTAAAATATTAGTGAGTCAAAACTATTTTTCTAAATGCGACAGACAAGACAAGCAGAATATCTAAAAATTTAGATTTTGCAATTTTTAAAGTTCATTTATTGATTGAAACAGCACAAAATGCAATTTTTATTTCATTTAAAACTTGTTTCCATTTAGAACTATATGCCTGTCTCTAGCAGTTTAGAAATTAACTATTTGGTCATGATAAGAGAAAGTGGCATTGTATGTTGCGTTACGAATTTAGAAAATACCATTATGTAGTCTTTAAAAGTCCTCCATAAGTACAAAATTCGAGAAAACTCAAAGAAAATACCAAATTAATGACAATTTAGAACATTTGTTCAAATAAAGTTCTTCCATTAACCACTTTAAACCACTTTCATAAAAGAAAATTGATCGTGTTTTTCGCATGCTGATTTAATCGCAAAAGCATAAAATCAAAAAAAAAATCTACTCGCACATAGCAAAATTCTCTTTTGCTTGCTTCTGCATATAAACAAAATTAATACATAAAACAGGATAAAAAAAGTTTAACAACAAAATTTAACGACCCAGTCATAAGCATCTAAGAATAGCTGGAGATAATTTAAAAATAGTTAAAGCAAAATTCTACGCCCATTTTCATGTCAAGATATTTTGTGAGGAAATTCAAAACAAGTAGTACTTGTCTTTTATTATCACTTATTCTATAAATTATTCTATAAAGAAAATACTTAAACCTACTACCGAATTATATTACTGTACTAAGCCATTATCAATCTGTAATTTTAGCTTAACATGGATGCAATTAAGATTAATCTTCCTTAAAATAAACCTGAACAATTTTTATTCTGTAACAGCCAGTTATTTTTTATTTCTTCTAAATATGATATCTAGCTTAGCGGGAAAAATTATAAAAACAGATTAGATTAATGTTTATAATTAAAAACTGAGCGACTATTTGGCTCATTTATCAAATTGGTATATTCTGAATCCGTAAAACGACTTTATGTTTTTTTCCAAGACTGCCATTCACCAATTTCGATAACTTTTATATAATCCAAAAAATATCAGTTTTTTTTATAAATATACTTTAGTTTATTATTCAGTGGCATTAATTTAAATTGCAAAAATGTTGCCTAACAGAGATTGTAGTAATTTTTCATATTTGGCAAATTTTCTGGGGACTTTTTTTCTCGAACAATATTGAAATTCTCTTTTCTTTATCGGAAGTTTACAATACACGTAAGTTTATGCAATAAGTCGGTTTTACAATATCTCATTGTGATATTCGTTTCTTATTCCTATAAAAGTAAAGATAAATTAAAACAAAAATCATTATGCCTCGTTTACTCTCAGTCATGATTTTTTTGCAGAATTATCTTGTGATTGTATCTCCATAAAAGTGGACACAATAAATATGAATTAATATGCCATTCAATCCCAATACTTGGATTCGTTAAAATTATTCTTAAATTATCTTAATACATTGGATTGGATTCGAACGCAATTATTGCCTTGGATTAAAGAACAAGAATTAGTATTCAACTATTCACATTCACGAGATTTTGATTCATTTAACCTGCATTTGGTATAAATTTCCTTGAAGCTCCTCAAATAAAGTTATAGCTACTTTATAAAAACGTCGATCTATGAATCAAAGCAAAACGGTAATTTTGATTCTTCATTCTATAAGCTTATTAGTGGATTTTTTCTAGATGCGGTGATTTAATAATAGAAATAAGAAATGTTGCAACAGTGGACTAAAATGAAGTAAATATTTTTTTATGAAAAATCTGAAGACCAAACATGTCTATAAAAGCAAGGTGCTAATAGAAATTCTCTAATAGAAACTGCTTTACATTCATAAAAGATGCTCGATTTTCTTAATAATGCTTCAGGAATCTTCTTCCTTAAGGTATCATTTATGGCTTAGTTTCCTTATGACTTTGTTTCTGGTTTCTAATCTAGCGCCTTTATGATTTTGTATTGACTACAATATTTTAGATATAAAGATTATTTTCTGCATTTTAATACACTAATAAAGAGCGTGCTTTAA
Source organism: Argiope aurantia (assembly GCA_026543865.1). Classification (NCBI taxonomy): domain Eukaryota; kingdom Metazoa; phylum Arthropoda; class Arachnida; order Araneae; family Araneidae; genus Argiope; species Argiope aurantia. The sequence continues at coordinate 146,338 of JAPMOR010112654.1, read as the reverse complement.
GAATTAATGTTATTATTTTTTACTTTTTAGTCTTCAATATATTTCATAATTCATTATTATAAACATTTTGGAATCTTATAACTAATTTCTTCTAAAATTAACTGTTAGGTGAAGTCTCACATATTAAATCAAATCTTAATTAAAACTAGTTTCGTAAAACTAATATTCATTAAATTAGAAATTAAATATTAAAATGTTTTAATTAAAATTTGATATCTTAAAAAATTAAAATATTGTATTATTATAAGGATTACATAAAATAGAGCTGCAGAACTCCAGGACAACTATGAAATCCAATTACAAAATTCCATCATTATAAATCTGAAAAAAATCGAGTGTAGTAAAAAATATATCATAAATCAAACTTCTAGCTCTATGATCATGTAAGATAAGTTTAAAAACCTCGTTCAAATGAAAGAATGTAGAAAAATAGTTGCGTAATAATGAAGAACACAGGTTTTATTTCTTTATTACCTAATATCAGAGACAGAGAGTAAGACATTAAATTAGAAATATCTAGAGGGAACGACAACAAGAAATAAAAAAGACCGAAACCTCTCTTTATTTCCAGAAATTAAATTGCATAAGCAAAATTTAAGAATTTTGAATGACATTATTGAAATAATTTAAGTGTTTTTGGGAATCTCATTATTCTTCTACCATTCATTTGATTATTCTTTTTTATTTTTGTAATATAAAATAAGAAACACGAAAATATGATAAAGCGATAAAAAGTACCAGTTGCATAACAAAGCTTTTATTTTCATCTCCTAAGCATTAAAAAGATTTTTATCGAAGCAAAAAACATAGAATTTTGTGCAAAATATTTTTTTACCTATGTTGAACGCTTTTGCTGAAAATCTAAAAAATAAAACTGCAAATTGCTACAAAAACAATGTTATCTTTGAACACCTATTATTATGTCTTTAAAAAAAGAAAATATCTCTGAAAGTTTTCATGAAAAATTAATTAATCAAGAATATAAACAATTCGAAATTAATCTCTTGGATTCTGTTTTTGAGAAAATATTTCGTGCCATCTCATATTTCTTCAAATACTAAATTTTCCCCAATACATTGGCTTTTTTGCAATGCAGAATTTAATTCATATTTTAAAAATGCATTTTTGTAATCATTTGAACTGCAAGAAGTCTGAAAACTTGTATTTGGAATTGTTTTGTTATTTCGTTGACATAGAGAGGAACTTGAAAGATTTTTTTAAGTTAAACTAATGGGGCAGATAAAAAAAAAGAATATAAACAAATATAAACATTAATTAACTAAAGAACTGCTTAAAACTAGGTTATTTCTGAAATTACTTCAATAGTAATGAAAAAATATATGATCGAGCATTCTGATTTATGAGTCTGAAAATCGAGCATTATGAAAATTTATTATTTTGATGATGGACAAAAAAAAATTATATCATTCAAAAGCAGTAATTGCATATAATCACTACATCATCAAATCATTACTTTTAGAAGTTCAAGCAAATGCTAACAATTAGGGATTACAATATCGGACCAAAATTTCAATACCGGTATTCGGTATTTTTTAGATCTTAATATCGGGATACCTGTTTTAATACCGGTATTAGAAATTTTAGAAAAAGAAAGAAAACATAGAAGTTTCTTTGTTTCATTTGCCAGTTTTATTAGAGAGTGTAAATATCACGAAAAATAATTTAGAACGCATAAATTATAACAGTATATAAAGAATCACAAAAAAGTAAAGGAACATATTATTTATTTAAATCACAAAAAAGTGTAAATATCACTATTCAATCTGTGGTACTATTACAAATTTTTGCTATGTGATCTTAAAAAACATAATGCATCAATTGTACTCTCATTAAGCCTGAAAAGTAATTTTGTGCAAAAATGACCAGCTGTCGAAAACGCTCTTTTGGCATATACCCTAGTTGGTGGTACTGTTAGCAATGCGCGATATACTTTTTCCAAGTTTTTACATCTAAATCCTTCATCTTAAAATAAATTGATTTCTCGTCGGATGTTTTTGGATATAGCTGATTTCTGTATTGTATTTTCGTTCGTTGAAAATTTCTTGTTTATCGCTAATTCTAATTTTTGTTCAAGAGACAATTCCTTTTCACTATCGACATTATTGTCATCATAATCTTCGATAACTGAACCGAATTCTTCTGAATGTGGATAGGTTAGTAAGTAAAAAATTTTAAGAAAATTTACTATAAATTTAATAAGATTTGAATTGGTTATTTTCTTTTCTTCTTTTTTTTATTTTCATTTTTAAAATCATTATAATTATGTAAATACCATACGACATTTTCTATTTCGGTATGCGATTTTTCAATGTAATATATAATTCTTCAGATAGTGATGTGTGCTGTTCTTTCAGTGACTGCGGCATGAAATTTATTGTTGCATTAGATGTTAATAAATTAGAATCTCTCCGACATAATGCCTCAATATTCAGTTTTATTGGAAGTAGAGCTGATACAGTTCTGGATATTAAGTCGAATTCACTATCTGAAAAATTAATTTACAAGTTTAAGTCGATTATTGATTTTGGATTCGATTTCTCAGTTTCAAAAATCGTTCCATTATTAGGAGTAAACTGTTCCAATGTGTTTTAGAATCTAATATTAACATATATTCTGTTTTATTTTCAGTTTAATATGTCATTTTTTATAGGGAAACGTTTAAATGTCTTAACAATTTTTCGATCTTTATAAATGTTAGGAAATAATTCTTGATGGGTTAATATTTCATCCTCATTAGCAATATCTTCTTCAACAATTACATTGTCATTATCTTCATTTTCAATATCACTCTCACTCTAACTCTCTTCAAAGTTGGAATCCGAAGTTTCTATTGGATTCTTCTGTTTATTTTTTTGGTATAAAACATCTAATACTCCTGATTGAATTCCATGAGCATATCACAATTGCTGATTTGCACCAATCAACTTTCCAACTTTTTTCATAACTGTTGCTCCATCAGTCGTTATGGATACAATATCTTCTTTCAGGGATAATCCATGTTTCGCTCATTTAGATTTAAGCAATTAATTAAGCCATTCATTTGCTAATTCATTTCGCTCGTTAGGGAGACATAAAAACAAAAACGTATATTTTTTTGCTGTGTTGGCTATCCCTGAACATATAGTGGTGACAATTTAAAAATTTCTAGTAAATACCGAAAAAACGGTATTTAAACTTGTGAATACCGGTATTACAAAATTGTACAAATGGCTCAAAATACCGGTATTCGGCATCCCGGTATTCCGGTATTGCAATCCCTACTAAAAATGCAAGTTTTCATTCTGTTTCTCTCGAAACTTTTATATTTCTTTCATTGTAGTTGAAAGTAAAGCATAAATTGAACTGCTAACATTCTTTTCTTTTTAAGCAATGCTTTTGAGACACTTTTTAAGATTTGTTATTGGCAATCAAAATAACGTAACTTAAATTTCCTTAAAAGCTTCAAGAGTGAAAAATATGTATATAAAATGAATAACATTACACTTGATATATTGAATTCTCAAAAATAATAATATGACAATGAGTTTTGACAAACCATTGAAATATAAAACATTAAGTACTTTTCCCCGAATTGCACTAGCATTGTGTGTCAAAGTAGTCAATTTCTGGCCCTTCATAAGAAATTTTAAATACAGCACTAATTGTTTTTAACAAGACATGTTTCATTTTTCAAACAGATGACGGCAAGTTTCCAACAAACTCCTGAAGTGTAAAATGAAATGATCTTCCCCCAAATCGCTTCAGCACTAAAGCCTTTAAATAACAAAACTGTTCATTTCGTAATATTTTTCCCATAGAAATTCTCTCCTGTGCATCGATCAGAAAGAATTAAGCTTCTTGTGCAAATTACCTGATGCCATAAAATCTCATCGACACAAAATGAAAGAAATTAATAACACAATTTGCAACGCCACTCATGCTACAAATAAAGCTGATTTCATCTCGGGAATGAAATCAACTCTTTTGTCTGGAGGTGATTTGTTTTAATAAGGGTTATGATTCACGTTTGAAGGTAGAACTGTGTCGAGAAATTAAAGTATGCTCTTAAAGCTTAATTTAACTCGTCTTTTCTTTCCGTTGTTATTTCTAGAAGTTTCATCATTAAATTGAATATTTCCAATCATTCATTTATTAAAAAGAAAAAACATGGATGTACTTCAAATTCAGTTATAGTGACTAATTAGTTTTGAAACTTAAAACTTGTCAAGTATTTCACGGGCGCGTTTAAGTGAGGGCTCGTTTTATATCAATAATTTGTGGAAAATTCGAAGTGCTCTTCCTTTCATCAAAAATTCGTAATACCAGCTGTTAATGAAAAGATAAAATACTGCAGTGAGAATAATATTTAACACTTGAGCCGGGAAATATGTCAAGAATTTCAAGTGCTCGCTTTCACATTCTTTCATTTAGTAGTTAATCGTTCTTCCCAATGTTTCCCATAATTTTTCCCAATGTTTCCCATAATTTTTAGACAATTGTAGAAGTTTATTATGGCAATAAAATAATAATTGAATAATTAAATACTGATTTAGATATTGATAGAAGTAAGGAACTTTCCCAAACGTTTAAAGCTTAAAACAATAATTTATCTGGAATTTAAACATTTTTTTTCTGTTGTTTCCTTAAATTCTAGATGCCTCTAGAAAATAAGTAGCATGGTTTAATCTTAATAATTGCAATATTGGTGCTAATAATTCGTTAAGAAATAAAATGAAGTCATGTTTGAAACCAATGCTACAATTTTCATCTAAATCTGCATGATGACTTTTTGAAAATCTTTACTGGAAATCAAAAAGAATAAAGATATTATTGTTCGTTTAAACTGTTTATTCTAAATAACACAAAATATTATTTAAATAAGTAATGAAATATTGCATCATAATTTTAAGGCCTTTATTTAATGTAAAAAATAAAATCGCAGAATACAAAAATTAAATAGAAAGAATTTATAAATTTGCATTCATTAGTTCTTGATTTTCAATTCAGTAATATTATAAATGAATTAAAATACAATTTTTCTGTTCTAATGCTTGATGAAAAATAAGTGAATACACGTCCTATTATAAACAAGAAAAGACAAATAAAGCTAAAGTACAATTTATTTATTCTTTAAATTAAATAAATATGTGCCCAGTTTACATAAGTCCGGTTATCGCAAAATTCCATTGAAATTTATATCGATATATTATTTATTAAAAATGAAAGTGAACTCAAGCTGAAAATTATAGTTTTTACACTTGCATACTTATATGAAAAATCTAAATAAAAATATAATTTTCAATTTGTACAAAATATAACATGTTATCTTATACTTGAAAAGCACAATTTCCACGTTTCAATACTTTCTTAGAGTAAAAAAAAGGTGTTTCTTTGTGACATTAAACAATTCAAAGTAACTTTTTCTTCTACCGATTGAAACCAAAATTTGACATAAATTTACAGTTGTAGGCACATAACTTTCATTTATTTAAGTTTCTGTGTTTATGAGTTATTGTGTTTACTTGAATGCGAAAGTGCAGACTGACAGACGGTCAACTCTTTGACAGATTTTGTTCAAAATTTAATATCGATATATATTTAGATGTTAATTCTGTGCGCTAAATTTCATGCATCTATTTCTTGACATTTTATATTTATCAAGTTCACTTGTATGTAGACTGCAAGACAGATAATTTCTTGTGAATAGATTCTATTGAAAATTTGATAGAAATCTACAGATTTAGTGTTAAGCCCATTTACCGAATTTCAACTATTTAGCTCAAAGTTTTTTCGAGTTCACAGATAGACAGTCATATTGTGTTCACAAACAGTTAGAGATAATTCTAAAATTGTATTTTTTGGACTGAGTGAGGTCTGAAATATGGAGGCTCGTCAAACTCTCGAATTCGAATTTTTTGATGATTACAATAATCTCTATATTCTCTGTATATTTCGTAAAGAAGAAAGTAAAAATTGGGTAGTGACATAGAATATATGCTTTAACTCTGTGAAAATGTAAGATGTTGTAAATGTATTTTCTTGTGAATGTATTTACTAATAAGATCCATTTTCTTATGCGTCATTCTTCTGTTTTCATTCTCCTCCTTACATCTTCCTTAATTTGGCGAATTTCATTCAAGTCAAAGTTTAGAATAAATATCGAAAAATATAAATTATTGAACTTCAGAAATGAATAATAAAATAGTAATGAATTTAATCATCACAGAAGCAAGGCGGAACATCGGTTGTATTTTGGCCTTCACCTTTCATGTGGAGTAAAAAACAAAAATTAATTCGCTGCTACCCAGAATTATCCGCTTACGAACTTAATGAGCAAAAATTTAGCCTTTGTCTCAAAACCAACCATGTGATCATGTATATTCAAGCATCTCAAATATAAACTCGCATTATCTCTTCGGGGGGGGGGGAGGGATTAATCCATCAATCTCCAGTTCCGCAACTTCTCACATGTACAAGCATCAAGGAGAAAAATTAAAAACACATCGTCCTTTTTCAGTTGAAATTGTGCTAAGCAAAGAAAAAAATCAAAATAAATTTTTACTGTCTTCTTTCATTTTTGCTCTGTTTTAGTCACTTTTGATTTTAATCTTAATCATTTGCAGCAACCAATAAAACCTTTTCTGTTAAATTCTTGCTACTTTCTTTAGATTTGACATGAAATTCCTTATCTGCTTTCTGCAAGAGAATATTAAATTTCTTTTAGTCTAGTTTATGCACTAAAAATTGCCATGAAATTTCGTAAGAAATGTATTGAATTAAAAAAGAGAAGTGATGAATTGCCTTTCGAGGAATAAAGTGCTTTTAAACATATTTTAAATCTCTACATAATTACCATTTCTTATGATCATTAATTTTTAACCATTAGAAAAACTAACCTTATAAATGAAGACAATTATGATAAAAAAGCGCTATATCATAATTAAATTCACGAACTATTAATTACACAAAAAATATGTCTTTAAATATACAAATCAATTAAAAACCCTTATTATGAAGAATAATCTATGTAGCATAATTTTTGAAACTTAACTTTGTAAATATCGATTTTTACTAATTTGTATACTCAATGTAATCTAACAAAATCTATATTTTGTGTATTATTTTATACGTCCAATGAAAGTGTTAAAAATTAATATAGATTTAAAGATGGAGTCATTTGAAGCGACATCGCAATCGCATAATAATACCATATAAAATATTGCACATGTTGCTTTATGATGTAACTACAATATATATATAATTTTGTAGTATCGTTAAACCTTTCCGAGTCTGAAAAAGGAATTAATTCTGAAATGATGCTCTATCTGTGAAAACAATGACTCGAAAATCCTACATGAGAAATAATTGAAATTTGTTAGTTGGACTTTATATAAGGAAATCATGTCTCTAAAAACTGTTTGAAAAATTATCTAAACAAAGTCTCTCAGTTTTTCCGCCCATCCAAGCTTATGTTTACAGGAGCTTTCAAAAACGCAAAGACTCAGACAAATGAAATACGACATATATTTCTAATACCAAAAGTGTAGCATCAAATTTTGGATCAAATCCATCATTGAGTTCATTATATGCCGGTATGGTCGCATCAAGAGTGACTATATTTAATATGCAAATTTTGCACAAAAATTAGAAATCAGTGTCAAATTTCAGCACATATAGCTCAATGCGAAGAGGCACTATTCCAAAATGCATATTTGATTCTTTTTATTTTAACCTGAAACTATACATAAAATGCACCATATTGCTGAACTGCCTGAAAATCGAAAGGAAAACACTTGTATTGGAGTGAAAAGCCTGATTGTATAAATCGAGCAGAGCAATTGATAAGCGGCACGCAACCATGAATTTATATCATTGATTATAAAAAAAAGAAGAAGAAAATTCTAGAAAGTATCAATGCTGCCTATTAAAATGTAATAATTAAAAATATTTTCTTGATTGAAGGAATAAGATTAAGAAGTAAGCATCAGAAGAAATTTAATATCTCGTGCAAGCTTTTTCTTTAGACCAATGTTGAGAATTATTGAAGGATAACGTATCTTAGAAAGCATAACATAGTTTTAGTGAAATTGTTTCGTACAATTTCTTCAGTAAATGCTCAAAGAATGAATGCTCATTCTGTAATCGTCCATTTTTTATATTATTTTTAAGCATTTTTCTAGTATAGTAGCCACTAAGTTTAGTAAAATCCTATTTTATATCTTATTTGCATGCTATCAATTTTAATATTTTTGAATTCATAGAAATATATTCTTTTTTAAATGCCATCTTTTTTGCCCATGCTTTTATTTGCAATATTAAAGCCTTTTTTAATTGCTTTTAGGACAAAGGTCTCTTCCAAAAGGTAGCATGGAAACTGTAGGTAAGAAAACTTTAGATAATTGTGTAAAAAAGTTTTATTTTATAAAATGCTGCAAAAATTTTTGTACCCTTCTAAAATAATTCAGGAAAAAAGGTTTTCTTTAAAAATCACAAACATTTGTTCCTTCTTTTTTTCAATGAAATTTGGTGTCAAATTTAATAATCCTTGGAAACCAGGTGAGTAAGCTTTAAAAAAAATAATTCTTGAACATTCAATCTTCAAAACTAATTTTGTACCCAAATTCGTTGTTCCAGGGAAAAAGATCAAGATCACATGGTAAGAGGAATTTTTGTAAGAAAATTGAGGACTTGTATTTTGTTTTTAGTACACACTTTTATGCTTTAAGCAATAAAGTTATAGATCGCTAAGTAAGAAAAGCATTTTAGTACCTTCTATGCAGTCTTTGCCTCTTTGAAAATTAGAATGGTGCTAAATTTGACTCATAGATACCATTTTTTCATAGAACATCGTGCCAAATTTTTAAATTCTATTTATTATATTCAAGCCATAATATTAGAAGTAGGATGAGAATAGCTTTGTAAAATATCTTATGTTAATTTCTGCTCTAATCAGGCAATATTTACTATATAAGAAATCCATATTAGGTGTCGAAATATCATGAAAAATAGTAAAATGTTATTTTGACATTACTTAAATGACATTTTTTCCCTTTTTCAAGCTCCGTTTTGCTTTTTTTTTGGGGGGGGGGGGGGATCGACAAATATAATACCCTTTGAAATCGTAAAATAACATTTTTAGAATAGGATATTTTACGATCCACGAATTCTGACTAATGAAAAAGTACTTACAGGCAATTTTCAATTATTCTGGTTTTATTGTTGTTGCTGCTGCTTTTTCAACTAAGTCGAATTTTTCGTATAATAATGCAGATATTGATATGAAATATTTACTTTTTTTATTTCTTTCTATGTACTACAAACTTTATTATTCTGAAAATTTAACTCAAATTTTCAAAAAATGAAAATATATTTCAAATTCAGTACTGCTGATCCAATTAAGTTATAATTACGTTTGACTACTCATTTAATGCTTTTTTATAACTGAATATGAAAAACTGGTGTTCGAATTTCTTTCTTCCCCTTCCCACCATTATCCTATAACACATCCAGGTGCAAACTTCGGACTTTAAACTCAACAGCTCATATAAATAAAATCACTATTGTATTTTGTCCATTTCAAAGTAGAATTCGACTAGATTCAACATCAGTCCAGGATGCTAAATAATCAGTCCGTTTCCAATGACCCTTGTCTTGTGTAAGTAGGAAAGGGAATTTGGTTTTCATAATATATACCATATTTATTCAGAACGAGCATGATAATTACCATTTTCGAAGGAATCTAAAAATGGTAATTATCAATTACCAAATATAAAACTTAACTCTAACATTAAGAAATGATCTCAACACGTTAATAAAAAAATGGAAGTGTGTTCATTTCCTTTATTTATTTAATGTTAATTTATTTGTTTGTTGTTAATGGTTTCATTTATTGCATTATGTAGTCTACTTATCTCTGAATAATTTCTTTCGTGAAATAAAAAAGAAGAAAGGGGTAGACCTTGAGGGAAAGGGAAAGCTTTGATTCTGACTTTGATTTTAAGAAGCCTTGTAGGGGAAGCTTAATGGAAGATCGATCATCCGACGAGGTGAAACAATAAATTGAAAGTCGCATGCAAAACCTGTAATCTCTTTTCATTAACAGAGAAACATTTTACCGTTTATGCTTGCTGCTTTCACTGTAAAATAATAGATGAAAACCCACGAAAAATTCCAGCTTTTAACTCTCTCAGGTAAATTAAATTGATCCGAAGAACTGAATAAAATTGAGTTATTTCTAAACTCAACATTGCTTTCAGAAATAGTGAGTGTTCAAATGCATAGAATTAAATTATAAAAAGAAATTAAGAAAAAATTTAAAAAAGGGGGGAAGGTTTTTTTTTTTTTTTTTTTTTTTTTTTTTTTTTTGCGTTCTACGATAATTTATTTCAGTTACTTCTAAATCCTGGATGAAAATTTCATAGTATGTAGCTCTTTTTCAGCATGCAAAATTAGTAATTAGAGTTACGGCATATTTTTTCTTTCCATCATGTACTTTAAAAGTTAGTAATAACAATTCAAGATTTAAAAAAAATTGCAAAATGTTCTTCCGGAAAATATTGGTATGTTTACCATATAAATTAAAGAGTATTTACTAATCTTATGCTTTAAAACTACTCTCAGGTACAATTCTTCTAATTTAAATAGATAAAAAAAATAAGTTACTTTTATGTAACATCGCTTGATTATAAAATAAGAATACTTTTCTTAAATTTTTGATGCCAAAACATCCACATTAATTTTAAAATCGGCAAAGATATGATGATCCGAAGTTCTTAATTTCATTCAAAAATTTCTTAGAAATCGTAATAGTAATTCTAAGCCTTTTTATTTTAAAGAGTATGACACAATTCATCCAATGAAATACTGTAAAAAAAAGGCAATGTATATAGAGATTATCAAAATATTTAAATGGAAAGGAATCCGATTAATGGAAAATTTGTTAATGAACATGGAGCATGTTATTTTGGCTTATCATTTGATAAGAACCATAAAATTAGATGAAATAGGTAACGAAAAATAGGACAATTTTAGAAGAAATAGCAAAATTTCTGAGATCTAAGAAGTTGAGAAAGCTCCTAAATGTATTGAAAAAAAAAACCCTAAAATATTGAAGAAACGTTAGTTAAATACTTTTATGAATTCAAATATGTATTGTTAATGTACATAGAGCTTATTAACAATATATATTTATATATTTCTTCTTCAGATTGAGAATTTTAAATGATAACATAATTTTAAAAGAAAATTTGGAATTTAAAATCTATGATAAAATTTGTAAGTTTTTTAATTAATTAATGTGTCAACAATAATGAGCCAGAAATTATTCAAAAAATTTACTTGTGTTACTAAAACATGAAGGAAAAACAAGAATGGAAAGAAAGGTTTATGAGACAAAAAGTAATGCTAATTCATATTAAGTTTCAATATTTTCAACAGAATTTATTGATATGAATGATTAATATTATCTTAATTTTACGTTTTCGGTACATTTATAATTCTTCATAAAATGGACTCTTTTTCAAATACTCACGGCAATGAATTTTATAAATCTAAAAAAGCTCAGAAATATCAGAACTAAAGTTAAGCTTCATTAATTAAATAGCATAGATATAAATTTAATTAGGTAATCTAATAACGAAATAAATAAAATTTAAATATAGTAATAATTTTTAGAATAATAGAAATAGAAAGAAATAATATAATAATTAATAGAAAGAAAAGAAGAATAATTATATTTAAATTAATTCAAAAATTGGCAATACGATTGTCTTTTTCTCTGAGAGAATTAAAGCTAATGAGATTTGATAGCATTTTAAGGATTGATATTTTCACTAATAAAATCCTATAAAACAAAATTTTGATGAGATTAAAAGTTAAGAATAAAATACGACTTTTAATAAATAAAAACTTTTGTTTTAAAGTATCTTTATTACCTATTTCTTAGTTTTTAAACGATTTTGGTGATTAATAAATTATCATTTCCAATTCTGGGGAAATATCAATCTTTTATACGCTCATTTAATTTGATTATTTCAATTGAAAAATCAAATAAGTGAAAAAAATCTAATCTCCATACTAATCCATTCAACAAAAAATATTTTCTCTTAAAATAAAATACCTAGCGAAAAAAATTTCATAAAGAATTCGTTTTAATTAACTTATTATGTGTTCCATTTGGGGAATAACTACTTAAATGTTTTTGTAGAAAATTAATAAAATGCAATATAGCTCAAATGAATCTGAAGTTTGTTATCTTTATTCATATTACATCATTCAGTTTCTTATATTCCACTCCACTTCATCATAATTTTTATATAAATGGAACATTTTTATAACTTTCTTTGTGATTCAAATTGTCTTCTTTGATTATTTATTATAATTTTTATATGGAATTATCAATCTTCGAATTGACATTTCGAGTCATATGCGTAATCTGAACCACGTTAGAAAACTTTGGTTAGATTCTTCATAATTAGTTTCCTTGTTGCTGTTGAAATACAAAATACTAAAAAATTTGTCAAAATTAAACATATTTTAGATATTAAAGAATAAAAGGTTGAATTTTGTGGATTTCAATAAACCCATCTCACACTCGTATTCAGAAAATAATAAAAGAAAATAATTCTTAATTTTTAATTTATTTAAATTTTGAGTTTTATATATCAAAGATTCAGTTAGTATTAAATTTTATTAAAATTAAATCATAAAAAATTAAATGAATAATCATAAGTCGTGATATTGAATTGCACAATCATCGCAAAATATTAATAATTTTTTGATATACTTGAAAACTTAACGATATCTAAGGCATCTGCAGAAAAAGCAATTTCAATAAAGATGTAATCTTTATTTTCTACAACAACAAAAAAAAAACTTTTAGTTTTCTTTAAAGCAACAAAACTTTGAAGTTGTTGAATTCCTTTATACCCTTAATGCATTGTGCATACCTAGCAGCTGATATTCCTTCGCGAGCTTTTCCATTATGCAATTCCTACGCACTGAAAGGTGAAAGGGGAAGAAATGATAGATTATGGAGCTTTATGACAGCTTTCCATAGTGTGCTTTCCATCTTTAGTGTGCTTCCGAAAATATAAGCTTCTTATTTTCTGGGCATTTCTGGAAGCTCAACTTTTTATTACTTCATATGTCATTTTATATCCATTTCAGCTGAAACTTTGGAAATTAAATTAAAATTTAATAATATATATAATTCTCCTTATGAATATATCTGACCTCTAAATCCTAAATACTAAAAGTTACTATTATGAAATTTCAGAATGACTTCTCAAAGTATTACATTGTTATCCAATGTTAAAAATAGCTTTTCAAATATAGATATGTGGCGTTGGCAACAGGAGTTCAAATTGTTCAGTTCAAATACATTCTACCTGTGATGTCTATTTGATTTTGCGACAGTTGAAGCTCTAGATTTGGTTGATGTGTATCGCAAATTACTTTACCAAGTAGTCAAATTGCTTTAAGTGTTATTAATTAAATGTATGGTTTTAATGGATTGTGTTTATTCTCCATTGCCAAAGATCTTCTTATTGCTTTTGAATCAGTGCAGTTAGATCTCCACAAAACATATTTGGAGCACTTATTTAGTTAATCTATCTTTTAGTGGCTTTAATGGTCAGAGGATTAATATTTGCATTATACTACAAAGTTGTACCTATCACAACAACCAAATGCTATGCAACTGCTTGATTGATTTGTTGGATCATTGACTCGTTTTAAAGTGGATTGGTAAAGTGAGGATTCTTTCGGGGATTTCTGATTATTTTAGTCTATGACCAGATGCAAGAAAGGGCACCTGAAACAGGGCTTTATTCTGTAAACGTCATGCCATATCAATTTAAGGATGTTTGATTCACTTGCATCAGGCTCATTTACACGACACAGCTTCGATAGATTCGGGGCTAAAACAGCCCTTCGAACACACAGCAGAAACTATCGAACACCAGCCCACTCGAGTCTCTGTCTTGCAGTGAATCAATATTCAGTAATTAACTGTACAAAAAAATGTAACAGAGTTTTATATACATTAGTTTGTCAGTTTACTTAGGTAGAATTTCTGAGCACATGATAAAAAAAGATTACTTTCGGCGTGTGGTGTTCGTCGAACCCAAAATTGGATATACATATATCTAAAAAAATTTATAAAATTCCATATCAAATTTCACTTTTGCTTTCTCGTATGAAAATAGAAAATATTGTAGTTGTCCAAAAATCTGAACTCGATGCTCCAGATTGGCCTGTATGCGAAAACTATTTTTGTGGAGTTATCGCTAATTGTGATTGCAATAATTGAAGAACTCGTTGAGCTGAACGGAGGAAATTTGTTATATGGTTTTTACACCAAATTTTTTCAAGATTTTTATCAAATTTTGAATGAAATCCATGCAGAAAAATTCCGTCTGTCTATCTATCTTAGTACAAGTGTACACGATTATCACAAAATGTTAAGAACTAGATATATAAAAGTGGGTATGCAATTTTAGCATTTAAACAGAAGATCCATATCAAATTGCAAATCGTATGCATATGAACGCAATAACTCGAAAATAAAATGATTTAGAGAAACGAATATAATCTTTATAATTTAAAGTTTATAATCTTATTTCTAAAATCATGACAGATTTTAGTTTCAATCGGTCTCAAAGACGTGCAAATGAATACTCAATTTTCTTTACTTTGCTATGAAACACAAAATGTTCCAGTGCCGGACTCTGAAAATATAAATTTGAACCCTTTGTGGTGTTCATGGCCTTGCTCAAATCCTCAATTTTTATGAAGAGCGAGAAGTATAATTTTGAAATAAGGGGAATACGAGAATATAAATTTTTGAGAGGTCATTTCAGCTGATTTAGCTTATTGCGTTTTTATTTTCTCGTATACGAAGTATAGAGAAAGTATTATAATCGTCAAAAAATTCAAACTCGAGTTTTCGATGAATCCTCACGTTTCAGACCACCCTGAGTTCGATCAACCTATTTTTGGCATTCTGTCTGTCTGTGAACGCTTTGAAATAGACAGAATGGTATATGGACTACATTTGCAGATTTCTAGGAAATTTTGAGCAAACTCCTTTCATAGGAAATGCAAGTGAGCTCAGTAATTCCGAAATACAAAGAGCTTGGTTAATAAAATTTAGTGCACAGATTTAGTATCTAAACCATAAGCTCTTACCAAAATTTGAACCAAATCTATCAAAGGATTAATCGTCTTTCATTCTATTTTCGAATGCATGCAAACGCAATAACTCACAAACGGAAACTTAAACAATGAAGTTCGATACGTTATCACATGATTACAACTGTAATTCCATGTCAAATTTTGGTTCTATCCGGTCGACAAAAAGGCGTTCAAGCTTATTTCGTCGATAGATTCAGTAAGAACTATATTTCGTAACTATTGTTTATTATAAATGTAAAGCTTTTGCTTACTCAAGGCCCATAATTTTATTCGAGGAGAAGGAGATAAGATCGGAATTGAAAAGTATGAGAGAAAGTTTTGGATGGCCACTCGCACTCATTTAAACTACCACTTTCACATTCATATGAGTACACAAAAGAATCAATATTTAGTCAAAGAAAGGATTTCATTAAAAATCTAATACTAATCAACATCTATGATGCTAAAATCATGCACCGAATTTTCTCCATCTAGATAGTTAAGTTTTTGAGTTATTCTTTCCTACTTTCACGCTGACCCATTTCCTTCAAAATGTGATGAAAATCTGAATTTTCTTGTGAATACCCTTACCAAATTCGATCCTTTTATTTCTTCGCATAAGTTATCATTGACATAATTCCAAAGAGAGAAATTCAGGACTGAGGATTTAAAATCGTCAAAATCTCAATGCCGAATTTTTCGATGATTCTCTTCCTGTATAAGAAAGTAAATCTGAAATGGTCTAATAATAGAAAGTCACATAATAATCGAAAATATGAAGATAATGTGTAGAGTAAAATACTGAGAAATCAAGGATTCAGAGCTCCAACAGGATAAATTTCTTACTTTCTGCTTTTTCTGAATATAAATTTACTTTTTTTTCAACTCTGCTATTTTATGTCATCAAATACTTTTTCCATTCATATATATTCAGTCCATTGCCTCATCTTTCATTTTCATCAATAAATAGTTTTCAAGGCCGGAAATTTAAAATTCGAGAAACAAATGTACCTATTAAATCGTTCGAGAAAACTATTAATGCTATTTCAAGTAACCCAACCTAAAACAAAAGTATATTGTTAAGATAAATTGAAAAGAATTTCTGTATCCGTGTTGGGGAAATTTCCTCTGGCACTTTATATTCATCTGGCTAACCATTACCTTGGAAAATCTTGGTGTTTATATTGCCTGAATTTAAATAATAGGAGCATTTTCGCAATTTTCAGAAGCTTCGTGGGCAGTAAGAATCTCTTTCTCAATTTCACATGCCAAACATTATTATTTTTGTTCTATAAGATGGATCCATTCCAAGTAACTAAAATAAACGGAAAAGAAAGAAACACGAGAAAATAATGGAATTTTATCGTGACTTTCTTATTACTTAGAGTGATCAGGAAAGTAAACTGTTTCTTCTCTTTCATCTTTAGAACGTCGAAATTTACAAGCCGTCCTTTTCTGTAATGTATACATGCAAAACCCTTCAATCTTAATAATGCTGTTTCTACTAATCCATCACATCCGAAAATAATTACTCACAAGAAATTCCCGAGGGATTTAGTCTATGTTTCACATGATTCTTAATTAAAATGTTTCCATTTAAAATATCTCTTTAAACAAATAAAATTATGAATTTAAATATATTTTTTTACGTTTTTTTTTATTTCACTAGACTACTTACATTTCATAAATTTCATATTTGTCAAGAAGGAGTTTTGTAATCAATTTTTTCTAATGTTTGCGTAGAGGCGTGCTCTATTCGACATTATTATATCCTTACTAGTTTTAGAAATATTATTAAATTTATTGTGTGAATTAAGGATAAATTGCTATTTAATTTTTACACATTATTACTATTGTTCAGAATTAACTAATTAATTGTATTTCATATTATTTATGATAATGAATTATGAATTGAATTATTGATTAGAAAGAAAGAAAGAAAAAATAAATGAATTTAGAAAAATATTTTTATAAGTCAATTCTAATCTGGTATTGGATCCAAAAATATAATCCCTTTTTAACAATTTTGAATCAAAACTATAGAAATCAAAACAAATTCGTAAAAGTGGAAAACTTTTAAACAATACTGTTAGAAAACTAAAGACCACAATGAATATCATGAGAAAGCTTAAAATATATCACATTAATATGTCATTAATGTGAATAAAATTATAATTAGCTTAGAGTAAATCGTCTTAATTTTAACGATTACGAAGGGATTTAAGGAATAACAGAAGATAAAGTGTAGTGAGAGCGTGAGAAAGCTCATATATACTTTTATCGAAAACAGCGCTACAGCTCTTAAGATTTTGTTTTGATTTCCATATTTTTGATTAAAAACTCATTAGTAATTATACTTTTAGTATCAATATTGTTAATCTATGAAGTTAAAAGAAATATTTCATATGTTTTAAAAAGTTTCATATGTTTCATATGTTTTTTAATTGACTTGTTGTGTTTTACTAAAATATTTATAATAAAGGAATCGACTCATGTTTACGTAATACGGGGAAGGCGAATCACGTGGACTTCACTCTAATATCTATTTCTAATCTCGCATCAGAAAACACAAAAAAATATCATAGTTCAACGCACGACAATATATAGTTAAATATTTGATGACATGTTCATGTAACCATGATATACATATATCATTCATGTTTAACAGGCGTGATTGAAATCAAGCCTGTCAAATTAAATTTCAAGTAGAATGAAATTTGAAATGAATACGTTAGTTGAAAAGCAATTGTGACTTTAGAGCTTCAAAAAACCGATCCGATTTAAATAAAAACAATTTTGTTCGTCAACAAAGTAAGATTCTAGCGCTCCGCTAACATCATTTTCCCAATCCAGTTTGGATTTAAAAATAAATTCGATAGATCTGGCGAAAAAGCAGGTTTCATTTAAAACCTATTTTGAAAATTCAATCAATCTCAAAGTTGAGGTCATTTATTCTTCGTCTTTAAAACGGATTGATTTACAATCTGGATACCTTACTCTTACTCTTTTCATGACTGCTTTTTAAAGATTCCATTTTCCTACAGTATATCCAAGTAGACATACTAGGAAAAAAATCTAATAGAAGGTTAATTTATTACACAATAATTTAATGGAGTTATTTTTAAAATTGTAATGAAAGACTTCAATTTCAAGCGGTTTTCTTAGTCATTTATAGTTACAAATAAATAATAAAGGATATCGCAGTTGACGAAATTTTTTTAGCCGTTTACAGTGTTGCTACCCACAATTCATAAACAACGCTATTCCCACAATTCATAAACAACGCTTGAAA
>JAPMOR010112654.1:100684-127472 GCA_026543865.1 Argiope aurantia | reverse complement strand
AAAAATGTGAATGATTTTTTTAATGCCTGATATGTCCTTGATTCAAAATACACTTTGTGGAGGTTTTGCTTATTTTACTTCAAAAAAATTTCAAAGCACTCTTTCTTCGTGACTTTAAAAATGGTTTTATTGCATGAATCTCTGAATCGTCTTTCTAATAATTACATCAAATCTATGTTAAAATCCTTTCAATAGACCTTTGCTCCTTACTAGGTTTTTTTAATTCTTTGATTTCTTCGTAGATTTCATTTTATGCACATTTACATGTAAAGATGGACCACGCATTTCTATTTTTGATCGAAAAATATATATAGTAAAATGGTGAAGTTTATTGAGAAATGTATACCCTAATGAAAGGCATATTCTTGGTAGGTGGCATTAAAGCATCTTGTTCAAAACACTATAGCAGAAAAAAAATGAAGTGTCGTTTAGTTATCTTCTCCTAACGTTCAATCTTTCAATTTTTGTCGTGTCATTCATTTCTCTGCGATCTGAAATACATAACGCCAATATTTGGTATCCTTATGGATGAAAGTATTTTTTAATACAAATAGATACTTTAATCCTAGCCATCATTTTAACAGTTCGTGCAATTCATATTCTTATTACGAAACACGTTAATATCGTCAGTTTTCTGATCGATAAAAACGGATAGCTCGAAGCTTTTGACCAACTCATATCTTCCTTTTCAACACAACTCTACTAGAATGATTTTCTCGTCTAAGAAGACTTTGGCAAAACTCCAACTTTCCCATTTGCTGGACTGGACTCAAGCACCGCTTCCGGAACTTTGGGGCTCTAAGTCTTTGTTGAATTTCCACAGACGGATCAAGTCGTCACTTTTGTTTACCTTTCGAAAATATTACTTGGCAAAATTTCAATGACATAACATCCCTGTCGCTTTTTGAATGTAATTTGCTAAAGAAATCGTTGTTTGTTGCTGCTTTTGGTTTTTATATTTTATACATTATTAATGGTATTCTTTGCATCGTTTTTCGTCGAGTTATATATCAAGATTTTTAAGTAGAAATTGAGGTCTTCAGAATTATACAATGATTTTTTTAATTGAATGTTATTAAAGTATAGTAACGGTCTACGTTATTCCGCTAATTCAGTCAGAATTTCCCACCATTACACCAATATGAATTGAATTTAAATATAATTTTTAGATTTGTTATAATAAATAACAAGAGTTATATTTTTAATATGAAGATCGAATCTTCATAACGGCCGTATTTTTTAAATATAACTTTATTAATAATATCTAAATTTATTCAGTTCTATAGAACAAAATTTTATCTTATGGTGCTTCTTGAATCTATTAATTATTTTATATTTTGTTAAATACTAATAGCTGGCACTAACTTAAATAAATGGCTGATGAAATTACCATTATAATTCTCTTAAAATGAATTGAAATGACAAAAATTTATTCACTTTATATATTTAAAATTTAGTAATTTATGCAATAAAAAAGCGCAGTCAATTAATACCGTTTCTTAAACTGTAGTAAATAAACACAATAAAACAATGGCATTATAAAATATGTGTTACAATCTTTTGAAATCAAAACAGATGGAAATGTATTGCTTTTCTTTTCATTATTCGTATAATATTACTCTAATCTTAGGAATAAAGCTTATTTCATATAAAATTCTGCGTTTCCTAAATTGCAAAACGATCACATTATTCACATAGTGTCAATTCATATGATATCACAATAACATGAACTGCGCATGGCGTCGAACATCTTAACTACACATTTTTCTTAAGTGAGATCCTTTACAAAATGCTCTAGGCATACCAAATTTGAAACGAAATGGCTCACTGGACGTGAGAACACGGAATGAAACTGTAATGAATAGTGAGCCTCCCTTATGAATAATCCATTCAATCTAGATTGTCCTCCGATTTCCAATAATAAAGTCTGTATTGCGTGTCTCTGAAGTTTCTGTGCTACAAATATTCAAAATGAAATATTTTTAAATCGTATTTAACACGTTCTAAGTAATTCAATGTAGATACAAAAATCATTCAAATCAAACAAAAAATCATTCCACTCGATTACATTTTAGTTCTATAAGACAGAAATTATAGGCATAATTTTAATATAACTATTATCAGATAAGTTAGATTATTTTAATTAATACTTCAATGTAATCTAAAACTTTGAATTCCTCACTACTTTGTAATCACTTTTCCTTTTTATTAAAAGTATTTTCTCAAAATTGATTCTACAAAATAATTGAAATACATGTCACGCGGAAAGGAATGCAAAAAACTTTGAAACTAAAAAAAAAGTTTCTCAAGGGAAAACTAATTAAATATTCTTTAATTCCCTACACTTAATACTTGCTCAAATTTTTGTTGGATAATTTAATAATTATTTGTTCTTTTAAAGGGGTCTATTAAAAATTGTGTATTATTCTCAACATCTTCTGATAGTGAATAGAAAATAATAAACTTGCATTTTTAAGTAGTGTGAGATTCCAAATTTAATTTGATTTGTTAAATTAATACTTTTTTAATTTGGCCACCGTGAACCCAAAGAGAGCTGTTCGAAAAAAAAAAATTTGGGTAAACGAAAAGTCTCATAAGACCTTCTTCATTCTGAATTTTTTTTAACATATGTTGGCAAAAACAAAAACTTAATGGAATTTTTTTAACTGCTCATTTTAATTGAAATTTTTCTTTACTTTATAATGAATACTTTATTTCCTTAATTTCTTCTCAATTTCGGAGTAAGTAAAAAAATTTCAAGTAGAGACTGAGTCCCTATTTTTTTTATTACATTTGCAAGTGAAAAAATCTAAAAAGGGAATGTTAAACGAATATTCCAATTCTAAGCTATACAATAGTTGCTTGCCTTTTTTTTTATCGTTGTATTTCAGACCGACATTTATTTCTGTATGTAATCATATGAAAATCGAATGAGATTTCGATTTATAAATGAAATTTAGTGAAATCTAGTTTTCAATTTCATAAATATTTGCCAAGACATTCAATATATTGATTATTATATATGAATTATTATACTTTAAATTCATCAATCTTCGTTAAAAATTATACAGAATCAATTATAATTCATACAAAATTTGCAGATATTACATATGTATTGCCGTACAAATTGCCTAAATGATATATCGACAAAACTTCTTCATGGCTTAGTGCCTTTTCGATTAAGTCTAAAACCCTGTTTTAAAATATCTCTAAATTAATGAATAATAAATGAATTGTTAAACAATTTTTTAATCTTAAA
Organism: Argiope aurantia; assembly: GCA_026543865.1. NCBI lineage: Eukaryota > Metazoa > Arthropoda > Arachnida > Araneae > Araneidae > Argiope > Argiope aurantia. The sequence goes on along the minus strand of JAPMOR010112654.1, from coordinate 124,213 downwards.
TGTTTGTGCATTAACAGATAATAAAAATAAAATTATGTATTAATACATATTTAATTAAAATTTCGATAAAAGTTTAATAAATATTCATATTATTATATCTGCATAATTTCTTCTAGGTGGGTTTCCGAGGGGTCAGCCTGAAGCTCTGCAGGTAAGTTTGTTTTTATGTTGTTAATTTCATTTTTGAAAGTGACTTTTGTTATTTAGTACGTGTACGTGTGCGAGCGTTAACTGAACTTTTTCAGTAAAATATTGCAGAGGCTTTTAATTCAAGCTGATAATAATCTTTTACATTAAAGGTGTAGATCATTTTCTTATAAATTATAGTTAATACTGTTCTTATTAATCATTATTTAGATATTCATACAAAGTATCGGAAATTTTATATTAGAACAAGTTCGAAAAAATATATCATCATTTCTACAATCGCCATCTGAAAATAATCGAATTCACACTCTTTAATTAATTGCTTCAAAATTCAATTTTCTTTATTGTCCCAGGAATTTTTCGGTAAAAATTGTTTTTTAAAAATTGTGTTAATATATTTGCAAAATAAATTTATACTTTATGTTGTGGTTATTAAAAGTGTGTTTTTAAAATAAAAATTCCTTGATATTCTAGAATGAATAAAAGCATAAAATACTTTTCTAATGTTAAAAACTAATGTTTTGTGTTTTATCCTTAATACAGTATATTGATACATTATTGCGAAATGCTATTTCTTGGGAAGAGTAAATAATTAGGTAAAAGATAAAGTAAATACAAAAAGCAAAACACAGAAATTTACGAAATTACAAACATAAGAAATCAAACTTTAAGAAGATATTTTCTTTCCTTTTCCTCATATGTTTGGCATATCATTGACAAATTTGAATCTTACAGCATGAATTAACCTACAAACAACTTGAATGATTTTTATTTTAAGCAACAATTTAGTCTCGCTAAAATATGAAAGGAATACACATGCTATCAAAAATCTTTCTTTACCTCGTCTGTTTTCATTCAAATCAATAATGTAGTCGCTATCCCTTTTTATTTTTAATCATAAAGTAAAAAACGGTGGAATTTTCCTAATGTTAATTATCATTTATTCTGAAAATCCATGCAATATGATTTATCTTTATTTGGTTATTTCAGTCGCATTTTCATTTGGCATTTCTTTGGTAAATAAATCTCCCAAAGGCATGAATTCTTTTAATTATTTTATTCAATTACAAGAACTGATAGCATGTAGGAAGCTACGAGTCGTTGTTTCACCGTTAAATGGCGTTTCTCCGTGTCTTCAGCCTAAGAATTCTATGAATTTAAATAATTTTCACTTTCGATGTTAAGTTTCATTTCACAGGATATTGATTAACTAGGCCTTATAGCCTTATGTAGATAGACTGGGTTGATGTGCGTTAGTTATAAAATGAAATTAAAAGAATGGGGCTATCATTAAATTCTGTTCAAACATGTGCATTAGAATCACATTCAGAATTATTTAATTAGGCGTAAAGATGCACAACTTGATTTGTCACAGACTGAGGTTGACTAATCGACAAAATTGTCTTCTAACACTTCAAATCATTTGCGCGTCTTCTAGATGTATTGTATACAATCTTTTTTCAGAGGAAGTACAATTTTTTCGATAATTTTTTAATTCGATACGTGATGATATTTGAATTGAAAGTGAAATATTCGAGAGTCAAATATAATGTTAAAATAGCAAGATACATATAGAATTGTAGAGCTGGAAAATTGCCAACGTCTCGCATTATAAGAGATTCCTAACTTTCAAATTTTTTCTCCATTTTCAATTTAAGAATCAGAACAGAAACTGTTCTTCTACTTGGTAACTTTCAGATCTCTTACTTATACTAACACCAAAATTCCTTTCCGCATTTTTATTTTTTTTACCAATGTACTTTAATGATATTATTTTGACCATTCCTGTCACCGCAACTAGTGCTAGTGCTAGTGCTCATAATAAACGATCTTAAAATGCAAAATATTATTAATTTACAAAAAAAATTAAGACAAATAAAAATGTAAATAATAGGGAATTATTTCCTCGCTCTTACTAAAATATAAGATCCTTTAAAATTAACCAGTAGTTTAATAAAGAATGATTATCATCTCAAAGAATCAAATACTCTTATAATTAGTATTAGCAGCAAGTTTTATTTTCTAAGGATCCCACTTTAAATATTTGCTGACTGGTTCATACAATAAAGTCACGCCATTGTTGTAATGGAGACTTTTCTCGATGCAAATTTAATTTTTGAAACTATTTTAGAAAAAAAGCTTTACATTTAATGAATTCTATCGAAGTAATTCAAAGATTTTAAGATTAAACCATATATCTTATATAAAACTATTTCTTCGAGAATCTATGCGTAAATTTGGCATCAACCTGACGCAATGAAACTATGAATGGGTCATTGACTAGTAATAAAATACCTGATTGCTCTTATTCTCTCGTATTTAACAAAAGTAAATCAAATGATCTCAGGGAACATCTTTCCTCCTTTTATTTCTTCAGAATTAATTAGTATTGATATCGTGAAATGAAAGAAAGGCCTCATCCAACGTTTAAAAACCCAACAATAAAATCGTCTCAGCAAATGAAAAATTGGAAGACTTTCTACCTAAAATAGAAGTTGATATTTTTAAGACAATTGATACTAAACAATTTTTTATTCGGAATTAGGAATTCAATCTTGAGTATGTGTACTTGATCATCTAACCCTACATTGTGCAATATTGCCTTTTTTTTAAAAATTTGAATAATTTATTAATTAAATTATTAAAAAGGATAATATTATTGATTTGAATGAAGGGCATTATTTATCAGAAAAAATGAAATGAAACATGTTATCAATTCACGATGCAATATACGTCATTTGCGTGATGTCAGTCTAATTTTTGAGAGAATGGCACATCTTGGAGGAGAAGAAAGGATGTGAATTCACAGGATAAGACAATGTGACAATTAAAGGCATAAAAAATGGCTTTTATATAGATTTTGACTACATAAGATAAGGAATCATTCTGTATAGGGATGAAACATAAGGCACCTGATTACTTTTTATTAACATTTTTTATTCATTTTTTAGGAGATGGATAACCTCTTAGCTCATGAGGAGTTTGTGAAGAAAGACCTTAATTTCCCTAATGATGCACTCGAAGGATACCCAGCTTTGCTAACGTATAAAACCTCTCACCTTTTGGCTGAAGCAGAAAAAATGTTGCAAAGAGTTAAAAACCTGAAAGAACGCCGTTGGGTAGGAGCATTTATTCAACGCATAAAGTTTTTGGCGAATATCCTGGATCAGAGCGTTTCTGATAATAACCCTGAAGTCCTGGAACGGAATTCGACATTTGAACGAATTTTGGTAAGTTGACGATGAATTGTTAAGTATTTTTTAAGTAATATTTTAATTATCAGCAATTATATGGTGAAAGGAAAACAAGGAGTTGGGAAAGCTCTGGGCACTGTTCTAAACGAGGAGGAAAAGCAATATGATTCGATTCATTTTAAAGCCTTTAGTTAACGAAAGCCTTAGGTTGAAAGGGTGCAAAAAAAATTCATTTCAGTGCATTTTCTATCTTATACAGGTACTACTTATGTCTCTAACTGTCAAATAAATTTCGACATAAATCTCTTTATATAGTTCATATTACATATTTTCTGAAGAAAATGAGGAAGTACTTTGTTGCTGTGCATTTTGCAAAAACAATAACCAGAATAAAAAAAGGTTCTTGATAAGCTAAAATCAAACTAAAATTAGACAAACAAAAATGTTTCGTAGATATTATATTAATAAACAAAATTCTGTATCTTTTTCTCGTGAATATTTTATAATTTGCTAACTTTATTAATTAATGAAGTTTTGATCAACCAAATTGAAAATGAATCTCACTCAAACAACTCAAAAGCCTTAAATTCAATAACTGATGTGTTAAAATTTTAAACATATGAGTGATCCCTGAAAACTTTCAAGCCTAAATAAATATTAACAAAATGCTACAAATTTCATCAACAATTCTTTCGAACTTTGCAGGTTATATTTTCATAACGAATGCGATATATTTGCAAATTAAAAAGTTGCAAAATCAAGGTGACAGCCTTGGATTTGCAGTTGCATAGGTGACAATTCTAGAGCAGGATGATAAAGATTTTCAGTGTATGTTGATCCAGTTTAAGTCAAAGTCGTCGTTTAGTTTTAAAAAATACTGTCTGGGCTTTTCAATTTTGTAATTCTACCTGAACATTATTATTTATTTATTGAATCTAGAAAAAGATCCAGATCTTTATTATTTTACCTTATCAGCAAATGTATGATGAAATATTCCGGCATATCCAAGGAAAATGTACTGAAAATGACACACATATATATTATATTGTGTGTGTGTGTGTGTGTGCGTGCGTGCATGCGCGCGTGTAAACATAATTTCTTTTGCAGATGCCGAAGAGAGAGAAAACTTTTCGAATTTTAAACTTCGCTTTTATTCCATCCCGGATTCGCTTTTATTCCATCTTTATAATTTATGTATAAGCAGAAACGAAGAGGCACAGCAGCACAGAAAGACACAAGAGCGAAAAGAGGAAAAGCTAATGAAATATGTATCCCCATGATTATATACTGTGAGATTTTTATAGGGATTTCATTACACGTGTCGATTTAGGTAAGGGAATTATAAAGATTTTCTAAAAGAATGTGTTAGATCGACAAATTTTTATCCCTTCACTTTGAATGTGGGAACTTGTCGATGTCAGCAATTTTACAGAACTTTTGTTGCCTTAATTAAATAAAAAAGGTGGAATTGTATCAGGAAATAAGAAAACATGTCGAATTTTTGACTCTTTTTTTATAATTAATGTAGATGGTTCAAGCATTGAAAGGCATGAATTTTAAATATAATCATAGAACTTTTATTTCCTTCTAAACCTTAAAATAACTTTACAAATATTTACTCAGCTAAACAAATTCTTTATTCATTTATTATAATACAGCGGGGGGTTTTCTGTCTGCAGGAACCAGTCAGCACAACTCCACTTGATAATGCTGTTGTTTCACCTACGCCTTCAGAATTGCAAGAATCGGCCGTCCGCGAAACTGACCAAAAGCAGCAAGGTGATAAAATGACGTCCAAGACATCTAAATTCTTGCCAAATACAGATTATCCTGCCTCGGAAACTTCTGTTACCAAGCCAGAAATGTTAGAGCTAGAAATGCAGCCAATGCTTGATAAGAAATCAGAGGAATATGAAGAAGACGAATTGGTAAAAGAATTGAGAGATTTGCATAAAATTATTGCTTTGGATATCTTGCAAAAAAATATAACGCCTCAGGAAGCTGAACTAGCATCAGTTGAACCGTCAACAACATCAGAGGAAGTTACTTCAGAAGCTCCTCCTAAGAGAATGAGCATAATGGCATCAAATAAACTTGCCCTGGTAAGTACAAATTTATCTTAAAATTTAAAATTTCTTAAATCTTAAAATTAGAAATAGGTTTTGATTTTTGTGATAAGAATAAAGTAGAAAAACTTCCCAGTTTAAAGTAACAAAAAATTCATTACTGATAGTATGGGCAAACGTACATACTAGGGTATTAAACAACAAATGTTTATTGTAGTACGCACAAATTCTCTTCGAAAACTCTTCTTTTATCTTTCAATTTAACAATCACATTAAATATACGTTACAAATTTCAAGTATTTGCAATAAATGTTATCAAGTATTATTAAGATAACAATTACTTAAATCAGCATCATAATCATTTAGTTCGAGTCCAATAGAGCATTTACGGTATGAAAATGGTATCAACTTATGAACTAAAATTACGAGAAGATAATATTTCGAATTTCTTGCGGAAAGATTAAAATAAAAGTTCTTTAAAAAATCTAAAAATATAAGATATACCAGAAGTCCTTGAACACATTTTTAAATTAAATAAGAAATTAATTATTTGACAATGGAAAATGCCGTTTTGATTGAAATATTATCTCTGCGTAAGTTTTTTTCATTATAAAGAGAAAAGGTAATTCCGAATGTACATCATTTGCAGCCCAACTACATCCAAACAGTAATTTGTAGTCTTTACACACGTATACACACAAGCACACACAAAACGAACTCATCTACACCAATTAATTATTGTTATACTTAATTTTAAAATGTGTCAAGGCCTTTTTTATGCCCTTTAATGGTTGACATCATACCAGAATTTCTTTGAGAAACTATAGAAGTACATTTCAATTTCATATATCTAGACACAAAAAAAATAATAACTAATGGTATGAATTTGGCACAAGCAATTTTTTTCATTCATAAATTGTTGGGTCTCATTTTAGGAAGTTATATACTCGTTCACAATAAAAGCAAATATTTATTTCATTATAAAAATGGAAATGACAGACCAAGTAATTTTTAACTTTCTGCAATTTTTGGACTAATTTTAGAAAGTTATGTATTCGACTTCAATAAAAAAAATGTTTTTGTTTAATTTTTTTATTTCCATTTGCATAAATTTATCCCATGAAAATGGAAAATATAGACAAGGGAGCTGTTTACAGCATATCAAAACTTGGTAGTAGATTTCTTCCATACTATGTAACGCTTTTAGATATACATAGACTTTTTTTTACTGAATATATAAGTATATATTAAGTCGTCAAATTTTCATTTTACATTTCTTATTTTTTGTCGAATTTCTGAGCCTAAACCGGGGCTGGTATTTGATGTTTAAGCGCCAGTTTTGAATAAATCCATATAATCTGAAACGCAATTGTAAACAAACCAAAATGTGACAAGAGGAGCTAGAAAAGAAGAAATTTATTGCCTTTCACTCTTTGGAGCAGACCATTGGGTGCTCTTTTCTTCTTTCCAAAATTTTCTTTTCAAATACTCATTTACTGCGTTTGTTTTTCCTTTCGATCTACTCCACCCAATCCTTGTAAGCCGATCACATTGCACACCATTCGTTCATTTCACGTCCTGATTTAAGTTTACTTTTTATATCCTTTTATCCGTTGTCACAGAAAAAAAATGCAACTGATCACTTGACCATCCTTAGAAACTTTAAGTGATTTTGGTGATCACCTTACTTTATTGTCTTATTTTTATTTATAAATAACTGTAATAAAAAAGTTTTTAAAAGGCATTCATATTAATATTTAAAGGTTTTTATTTTAATTATCTCCTACCTTTTAGAATTTCATTTAACATCAACCATTGAAAATACAATAACTTCCAAACTGGCAAAGTTCATTGTTTCCATAGTTAATAACATTCCATTTCATTGAAAGGGCTTCACAAAAGAATACTGTTTTGATAAGTTATGAATTATAGATTCGTTGAATGTGTTTCCCACAAGGTCCTCAAAAAAATCCTTTAGATTATTTCAAGATTCTATCAAAATTCTAGCAAAGAAAGTTAAAATTTTAATTTTTAATTAATTCTGGAAGCTGAAACAGTGTCTAACTTATTAATTCCGAAATTATTATTATTGTTGTGCCTTGTTTGTATTATTTGTCATAAATAATATAAACACAATGAAAAATCAAAACATGCTTTCCTCTGGAGACACTTTTACCCCGAAATTAATCTTATTATAATACCAGATTCGTTTTCATTTTTATAAAACATATCGTGTATAGGGAATTTCTCCTATTACACAATTCGATTTTCCCCAAACATATTTCCCCATTCATTCGGAGGAGAATACTTAAAAGTTCTGATGAATGCTGTTTCAATTACTTCAGAGACAGAAATAAATGAAAGACAAAAACGCGTAACTAACGGGAGTCAAGAATTTATACGGATTCTCCACTTGAGAAGGATTCCAATCAGAACGCAATGGATCTGGCATTTGTGGAATCCGGCGGAAGTGCATTTAAAGCGAGGAAATTGAAATCTACCATTTCTGAATCTCGATTCCAAATAGAAAGTTAATTGCTGCAGAGCGTTAAACTCTCCATACTTTATTAGAGGTCATGAATTGATTGGAGTTTGAGTATTTATGGTAATTTATTCACGTTCTTATAAAGTTTGGTATTGATTTAATAGTGGTCTTACAAGGGCAATAACCTATTGTCTACTGATATACAGTTTGAGTGGCATAAAATAACAGGAAAAACAAATTTCGTTGATGAATATTCCAGATTTAACTCTGCTTCAAAATGAATAATTTTTTTAAAAAATTATTTGCGAAACATTTTTATCAATCGTCGTTGTATATCTTTAATGTAATTTCCTTTCTTTAAATTTTTAATGTTATTGTCCCAAAACTAGTTAATATTTTTTGTCAATAAGAATGATATTTCTCATGATATATCATTTGTAGATAGAATGGTGGGTACAATGAGTATCTTAAAAGAAAGTAGGAAAGCATCTTCGATAAATTTAATGACAAATTTAATCTTTAATACAAATTGTTGCGATCAGTATATGCCGTAAAATATAAAAATTTAGGCACATTTTGATTTAAGGTAGTTTGTTTTTGGATTTTAGGATGTAAGAACCAAGTTGACTATACATCACAACTATTTAAAAATGCTCCATTTGCCTCAAGCTAATGAAAGCTAAATAATTTTAATATACAAAGTATTTTGGTTTTCTCATCTGAGCAATTTCAAGGAAGAAATTTTGGAAACAGAATATTTCAAATTTTGGCATTTCGAGAGAAAGTCATGCTAAAAATATTTTATTCACACCATATGCACATTTCAAATTATTTGCAGTAGGAAATCAAGTATTTAAACTTTAAAAAATAACAATTTATTAAAACATTAATTAAATCATTTTACAACTGTCAACCTGCTTTCGAAATTATATTTTTCTCGTACTAGTGGATACCATCAGGTAAAAACGAATATAAAAAAAAATAATTAAAGTCACTTCTATGTACTGTGAGTTAAAAATGACAAAAACATTTTTTCACAATTTCCTTCGTATTATTTTACCCTTAACAGCATAACGTTTTATGTCAAACTCTTTCTTCATATCATTCTTGGAAAACATTTCTTCCTAACCTTTATTCTATTTCTTCCAAAATATTTAGTTCAATCTGCATTACACTGAGGTTTTCAAAAGTGAACATAGTTAGTTAGGTAGTGTTTGGCTAATGCATTCTTTGTATTTTCTTATTTATTTACATGCAAGTTCATTCAATTATTACAAACAATTCTAGAGAAGCTCTAAAATAGAGTTTTTAATCCATTAGTACTTTTTAATAAGAGCGGAAATTGTTTTTATTTCATCTCTAAGCAATCAATTGTTTCGCCTTTTCTTCCTAGTTGCAATGGATATTATCTGATAATTAAATCTCTTAACTTCTCTCCTGGTAAATATTTAGAAATTATTGAAATGTATAAATACGGCATTTCAATTTGAAAAAGGGAATAGTTTGTTTGGGGATAGGCGTGAGGTAATTAGAGATAAATTATGCTAATTTAGACCAATTTAAAAAAGAAAAAAAATTGGCTATAAGGACATCAAATTTGAAGGTATGCATTACAGAACATAGGGAAACGATTGCCACTTTTATCTTAACTTCATTTTTTATATATATAAGCGTCTCTTTCATAGCAACATGAATCTTACACGAGAAGTCTTAATTTCTTTATTCAAACTTTTAAATTCATGTTTCTAATAAATATTAATTGAACTGTTGATCGACTTATTTTTGCTCTAAATGAATTATGAAACTGCTTTACAATAATAATGTACATTTGTTACAGGAGCGTGAGAAGTCCCGGATTAAACAAAACCTTGCCGAAGAGGTAAGTTTTCTTTTATTTATTTACAACTTTAATTCAGTTTAGTTGTATTAAAGTCCCATTTGGAAGCAACACTAAGGCTATTTGGATATGAACCTCGTAATTTTGATCCCTTGTCAGATGACGAAGACGATACTTGAAATGACACGCTCCTCCATCCACATTTCCATATCATTCAAATGGAAGGGCCTCTGGCCCACGACATGCACCAGGACCACATATACGATGAATCTTCAGGCTTCCTTCTTATCTAATTTGGCATGTTTAGAATAAGGCAGCGTCAAAACCAAGGAAATCCTAGTGGATTGTGGCTCATGCAGAGATCTGTCGTAGGGTGCCGATAGTACGAATATGAAAAGAAAACAGATAAAATTCTAGATGAGCCTACGTTCTCAATTGCCTAACGATGAAGTTGGACAGCCTACCAATCGATTTCTTGTGATAATCATTGATAGGAAATCTGGCTGTTATGAGGTAGTAATGCTATAATTTTGTAAGAGTCCCACAGCCTTATTTGCTTTGCACGGCTGCCAGCCTTTCATGTTCCAGCTGGTGCTTATTGAGGAGTGGTATTTCTATTGATTATCCCAGGCAGGCCTCCAGTAAGGCATCTTTGCTTTTACATTTCATAAATAATTATTTAATTTTCTTCCTCCAAAATTTTGTATGAAGAGAGTTTGCTACTATTTCAAAATATAAAAAATGTAGTTACTTAAGTTAATACTAAAATGACTGAAGCATAATAATAAAGTATGAATAATGCTTCGTCCATATTAACTTGTAAATAAGATAATTCAAATGTGTTTGAAAGTATTTGAAAAAGAAATAAATTTATTTAAAAGAGGGTGAAAATCACAAATAGCCATGCAGATCAAAGGGAGGGGATTGTGGGGGTGGAACTTTCAATTTCCTCATAATTCTCTTACGGTTGCAGGTAAAAGATGATTCAGATGACGCGAACAGCTTTTGTATTGAAAGTTTTCCGATAATTGCAGCGGCGTAGCAAAGTAATTTTCATCCATCCTCTTGTTTTAACTCTACTTGCGACACATTCTTGGAAAATCCTAGCCTCTTCCATTCTCATAATTCCATTTCTAGTGAAATTAGAGAAGGAAATGGTTGTCTTGAGTAGAGAAAAAGTGATTTTCTAAAAATGGAAATGGCAGCTAGTGAAATCAGAGAAGGAATGGGGAGAAGGGATTCTTTATATTTTCTGGACAAACGGAATCTACCATTACCTTTCAGGTGGACGACAGGAAATTTTTTCTCTCAATTTTCAATAAAAAAAACTGATGTTTGAAGAATTGTCAGAAATAATTTTAGAAATGTGAAAATAAATGTTATAATAACAATTAAAAACGAAGAAATTTTAATAAAGTTATTTTTTGGCATCTTAGCTACATCGAGAAGCTTTATAACAGAAAACTTTGTTCTCATATTTATGTTCTCGGTAGAGCTTCTAAACATAATAAATGAGCTTGTTCTGTTATCCTCACTCAGAAAATTTAGATAATGTGTAAAAAATGAAGCTTAAAAGATTGCAGATAAGATATTTCAACGGATTTGTTTTCTATTACAGACTTCAAAAAAAGAAAGAAAAAAATGCCAGCTTAACATGGAAAGAGAACGCTTTTATTTAATGAACCAAACACAAGCCTTGTCTTTTTCAACAAATATATTTTAACTGCAACTGTGGGCAGTGAGAAAAGAGTAAATTTAAAAGAAAAGTAGTTAAAGCAATTACAAAGGCAGCAGGAAATCGTGAAAGTGCTGAGTGTCGATCCTTGTATTCATTTTCTCAGTTCAGAGAAGAGTTGATAAATTAGCTCTTGACCGTATAATAAAAGTATTTTAAGAAAAAGCTCTTATCAGTCCACAACAGTTAATAGAAATTAGAAATTTGAGATTCTATTAAGTATTGATTTAAGATTTTACTAAGTTTACTGCTGTTTAGGGTTTCCTTCTGGCCAGAAATGCTTATGAAATACTTCGCTTTCAAGTGAAAATGAAAGTTCTTTCGATAACCAAGCAAAAATATAAATTTAATTTGAATATTTAGAACTGATAAGATAATATTATTCAAATATCCCTTACTCAAATAAATAGATTCCCTAATAATTTATTTTTAATTGCAAAGCAATCCTAAAGTAATTCATCAAGCAAAAATCATTTAAAATCTTTGTGTATAGCTGATAATCAGTACTTGAAAATGTTTGTAGTGTTTTCGATAAATCATATAAAGGCTTGAAATTTATACGAAATGAAATAAAAACTAAAGGTTTCTTAAATATTTACATTAAAAGTACAATTAAACATATTATAAATGAATATAAAAATCTCATTAAACTTTAAAAAAAACAAATGTAATTCGATAATTTTGTCTCAAATATCTGAAGAATAATTTTTGATAAATTAGCACCAATATTTCTCCCAAAATTATCAACAAGTTTAAAATATGCTATTCTTTTTAAAGTCATCAACAAATTTTATTAGCCTTATAATTCATCTAAACTAAATATGAAATCTTGGAAAATCATTGAAAGCAACCGGTAAGATACCATTCTATTAAGAACAATTAGAATTTAATTAACTTTAGAAAAGTCGTAACTTAAAATTTCTATTTCTAAACTTTCGATTTGAGAATTTTCTTTTAATCGGAAAAAGAAAGCAAATATCTTACCATTTTCGATTCCCATATTCTGAATAACTGAATATTATGCAAGAAAATTCAAAACACTATAAAAAATTATGTTTAACGAAAAACATTCAGAGAACAAAATAAGGGTTCAGTTAATTTGTTACTAAATTATGATAGATACTTGTCTTTTAACGACAAGCGAAATGATATGATGGAAATTGCTACAACCCTATACCAGAATACCAATTATGAGTAGAGAATCGAAGGTTCAAGCACGTAGCAAATCGTAGGTCAAATACTCCTCAGTTTATGTGGAGTGGAATTTATTGAAGCGGCCATGCTATTCAATTCCTTGCAGTTCAAAATATCAAAACTTACTCCCCAATAGCTTTAATGTTGGCATAGTAAAAAAATTCTGTATAAAATTACTTCATTTTCGGTATTTTCTATTATGATTTCAATCTGCTCTTCCAAACTATGCCTTGTGTAAGTTTAAATTATTTCAGATTTTAGAAGGAAATAAATATTTCAAGAAACGGAAATTCAGTCAGCATCTTGTCAAGATCTTTCATCATTCTGGTAATGGCACTTTTGGAAAGGATATTTCAAATCTTCATTTTCAGCTACAATGAAGCACCAAAATTCTTCATGTTAATCGAAGGAGGACAAATATTAAATAACCCTTTGCTTATTATAAGTGCATATATGCCTCCGACATGAACTATTAAGCGATCGCTGCTATCGGCAGCAAGCTCACGTGAAGCGCTTAAGAGCAGTTAGCAGTTTAAGGGCTAAAGTTATTGCATGCTAATTGCAATCAATAAGTCTGAACTTGTTCAAAAATCTTAGGATGAATAAGGCTCGTTAAGAATCGTGAAAGGAGTCGATCACAAGTAAATGGTTCGATCTCAACTCAATGAAAATAGTTCAAACATTTTTTTAATTGAATGATTCTTCTAAGAATGTAGACTTATGTAACGCTAAAAAATCCTGAAGACATGCTTCAGTGTTAAGTGAAGTCATCAGATCTCTCCCCCTTTTTTGCCCATTTTTATTTAACTTGACTTATTTCGTGCTTATAACAATCAAATTACGAAACCCATTTTTCATTCACTTCTCCAGCGGCACGAGTATGGAAATTTTGTTCACATATGCTTTCTCGGAGGCAGCACACTGTTTTGTTATCTTCGGAACTTAATAAATAGTTAATCATTTAATTTTAATAAAATTTACCAAAAGTGGAACCAGGTGGCTTGGGAAAATTGATTTCAAGACACTATAATATTTTTAATAATAAATTACAAATTAAAAACTAAAAGGTAGGAATTAGTTTTTCAAAAAAATTAAATCTGCTTTTGAATGCACTACAAAAAAATTTTATTAAAATATTTATTAGCAATACTCGTTTGATAAAATGAGTTGCAGTTATGAGAGAAAATAGAAATTGTTCTTTTTCTGTCTGAAGCGACGCTACAATATTTCGATCCATTCCCCCCCCCTTCCCTTTTTCAATAATTTTAACTTTAAAATTTGTGCCCTTCACATCTTCATAAATCTTCAAGACATACTTTTCCAACAAAGCCTAGAGATAATTTTCGTTGTTGAAAGTTCAAAATGGACAATGTGATTTTTAATTACTTCAGCTGGAAGTCAGTTTAGCTTTTATAGAAAATACTTGATTGACTACACGATAATATTGGCGACATTCATTGTAGCAGAATTCAACGTTAGATGGCAGCACGATATTACTCGAAAAGATTTTGATTTAAAACTTTCTGCACATAAAATCACTCACTCAGTCTGACAATGAATATTTTTTCTGCTGTAAAAAGGTAGATAACAATAATAAATAAATGTTAAATTCCTCAACTATTAACTCCTTAAGAAGGAAAATTTTTGCAGATAGGTAATGTATAAAATGGAAGAAATAAAAAAATGTTTGGCTACAGAAAACTGAATAATTGTATATGAACAAGATAAAAATAAAGATCATACAGAGTCAAAAATTATGAACAAATTATTTAAGGAGAAGAAGATTGGGGCTTTTCAGCACCCTGCTTTATAGATATCTCTATTAAAGGCAAATATTTTTTTAATTAAATGGATACTTATATAAAAAATGGAATGGATAAAAAAAATAGATGTATCTTTTTAATTTCTGAAATAACTTAGACAAAGACGAACTTGATGGACATCAGCACATAATTTTTTAAAAACTCAAGTGAAATTTCAAACATGTTCAGAACTATTTCACCCGGAAAGATAATTTAAAAAATTTTTGCTTTGGATAATAGGTAATCCTGTTTCAACTATGATTATACAAACATGAATGTTAAAAACTAACACTTTATTAAATCTAATTCAATCTAGTTTTTATTTATATACATAAAAAGACATAGATGCTCCTATGAATTTGATGAAATCAATAATATGGTTAACAAACACGCAAACATTCTATATATTATATAAAAGCAATCGTTCAATTCGCACATTTTCAAATAATGCAAAGATTGACAACACATGCAACTCATTTACAGAGTTGTAAATAGCCATTTGTCTACGCTGAGCTCGCCTTAGGACACCTGCGTTAATCCCCATTTCGGCGACCTGTAGCCTTACAGATTTGGTCATAAATCTACTAACTGATCCATTGTTGGACCATTCCCGCGATGGGGAGCTTCCCGCAAATTGTCGGTAAAATGAACAGACATCAAAGAACCCCAGAAAAGAGGAGAAAGAGGGCAAAGTGATTCAAATCAAGACACAGTTCGTCGGAACGGGGCTTTACCTTTTGTCAGTCAAACTTCCAACCTGACGCTGTCTTCGGAGCGGATCGCACTCGGAGCTTCAAGTCCAGAAGCGAGGGCTTGTTGAGAGCCCACTCCCCGCTTCACCGAATCAGTAAAGATTTAATATGTAACGTCAATTTTTTTTCTATTCTTTTCTGTACCAATATGCGTTTTCTCTAGAAGGGTTTTTATTGTTTGTAAGGGTCCAATGTCATCAAGTGTAATTTGTTGCTTCATGCTTGGTGGGGTTGTTCTTCGACGGCCCCATCAAGTTTCCCTTATGGACTCTGGCTAGGTGGAGATATCACACAGTTTATTACTACTTATGGTAATATTGTATAACTTCGTATTAATTTTATTACTGAAAACAGGAAAAAGAAACTTGTTTGTTCTTAGAATAATTTTTATATAACTTCACAAAATTCTTTTGTTGTATATATTTTTTATATTTATAGTAATAATTACAGATTTAAATTTAACAATTCCCAATTACTAATAGACTTATTCAGAAGTGTGATAAATGTTAAGAATGGAACAAGAAAGGAAAATAAAGAAAAATAGTTACATATCTGGTAGAAAATACGCATTACATAGAAGTATTGTTTATTGGAAGAAATTTCTATGATATTTCAGCACCATGACAAACGTAATTGAGCATGCTATTTGACATGCAAATGCACAGTATCTTAACTTACTATACTTTATATCACATCCTATATCCACCTTTCACATTCTAAATTAGCATATTTTGGAACACTTTTTCTGGTTATTACACAAAATTTCTGATGCTCACAAAAATTCTGCCTTAGATGATAACATGCTATTACGTAATCCGCATTTGATAATGATGAGTGATAAATATAAGAATGAAAAAAATTAGATTATTCTTAATCAATTGTAGTGTATGATTTAAATTGATTTTCATCATTTGATTTCTAAATATGCACATCAGGTTTTTCGTGAATTATAAAAATAATAAAATCATCTTTTCTTAAAAGAGATATCAAATTATTTTAACATATACCATTTGATATCTATATTAAATTATTTTCATATAAAAAATAGTTTAAATTGTAGGTGGCTGAATTACAGCGTTTAGGAGAACCCGAAGAGGAAATCTTGAGTTCATTGCACTTGAATAATCATCGATTTCATGGTAAGTGTTAATATATATACAAAAAGTTTCACTATTTCGCCATGCATTTTTTGTGGTTGTGGAAACAAAACGAGAATATTTCTGAATAAAAAATATTTCGAAATTAACCAGAAATCGTTTTATCTTAGGAACATTTTCGTATAAAAATATTCTCAAAACATAGCCGAGTTATTATTTCTATAATCCAGAAATATGTAATGTCTATTAATACAGATAACTCTGATAATTATCATTGTGGTATATTTGCGTTTCAAATAAAAGCAATTTTTTTCCTTTTCAGTTAGTAATCTCATTTCCCGTACTCACCATTTGTTTAAGTATTCTTTCCCCCTCCATTTAGTTATTACTTCACCAAAAATTGAATACAGTCGTGTAGGATTTGACACCGATGGGATTCTCTCTGGAGATCCCTGGATGGTTTGTCGTCTCTTTCTTTCTTTTAACATTTTTTCCCTTCCATCTTGTGGTCATCCATCTGGTTAGATAACTTAGTGTTATAGGTACCGGAGCACAGGATGGCGTTATGTTATGTATAAATTATAATTAATTCTTTAGATTTTTAGAAATTTTAAAGGGAAATGATATATTAATTTTTAAAAAAAACAATTACAAGTACGTATGTCGACAGAAGAATCCAGAACTTCTTAACGGAACAAAATAACTAAGAGCATTTCAATTTTTAGCTTCGAAATATTAAAAAAAGCACAAGCAAAATGATGGAATGTATTAAACTATATATATATATATATATTTCTTTTTAAGAGAAAAGTGAAAATATAAATAAAAACTACTAATTATTTATGTATTTTGTACAGTCTTCAAAGTTTTACATTCATTCGCTTCTTTTTTCTATTGGCATTTCAGGCTCAATGCATCCTATGATGTTTGGTCAAAAATTAACCGCTGAAAATTTGGAAAATGGAAATGGGAAATACTTCCAAAACGTCCAAGATGTAAACGCTAATGATGCAATGATTTCGCATATCAAACCAAGAATTTGGAGACCACTAGTCGTTCATCTTCCTTATAATCCATATAAACATGTCCACATGAATAACTCTTTGCAGAAAAGTCCAGTCAACCAACAAGCACTTGCTCGGAAATACCAAACTCATATGGCAAATAACCCTCTCCGCACTAACCAACAAATTTATCAAGATGGCATCAAGAACACTATACAGAAGCTTCAGAAACAACATCAGGATTTTCTTATGAAGAATCAGATCTCACAAATGCAGAAACAATCACCTCAGAATTTCCCAAATCCGGAGCAAAATCTCTCTTTGGGTCTTTATCATTCAGATGCGAAGCCTATTTATAAGCCATACCCTTACTTCTACTATCCTCAAAACTTAACAGCTCCTGAACCTCAAACCATGGATAATCCTTTCGAACCCCACACCATTGTAGGCCACAAGATCAGCAGCGAGCTCAGTGACGAGATGAAAAGGCAGTTAAGAGATGGGAAAGTTATACTACTTTCAGATAGTGTCGTGCGTTCCAACTTTGGGCCCGATACTGAAAAGAGCGAGGTAAAAAATGCTACGGAACCTAAGGTCCAAGAAGGGAAAAAAGAGAGCAAGAATGAAGCTCAAGCACCAAAATAATCTTATGCACTGGAACTGAGCACATCCTCCATTTTTTTTTTTTTTAACATTTTATGGAATAAGGAATATAAAAAACGAATGATATTAGATATGATTACTACCGGACATGTACGTGCCATAAAATATGCCAATATACTTGGAACTATTTAATTATTATCGTGTATGTGAATCCTAATTTTCAAAATTTGATTTTAGATTTTGCATATTTATGGAGGATAAAGTACTTCTGTTACGAAAATGTAATAAATAAAAATAAAATGTTTAAAAAATGTATAATCTGTAATGTCAAAATAGTTTTATAGAAATATGAAACTACTATTTTCTCAAATTTAAATATACATCATACGGGATTTAAGCATTCCCAATGAAAACTTTTAGTAATGTATTATTTTACGGAGTTCCGAAAACACAAATCTTATATTAAATATTTCATAATCATAACAAAAGCCAAAAAAACAATCATACGCGCCAGCCATAAAAGCAGAACCTAAGATTCTGTCACTATTCTCTTCCTTGTTTAATCCTATAATTTTCCTTTTCTAGTATTGAATTATATAATTTGAAGACAACATTTTTAATTATTTCAACATCATAAATTGTTTGAATGTTCTCTCAGACTACAAACAAATTCAAGATTCCAAGAATATTTCGTTTAATTCATAGCTACTCAATTGTATGAGTAAATTAGCGAGAAAATATAAAAGTTCCCTTCATGATTGTATTTGAAATTATATAGTTGTCCTTTTGTACAAATAAATTTAAAAATTACTACAACAAAGGATTTTCTAGCAGATGAGCGCAGTAAAATTGAGATATTTCCTTTTTAAAAACTCCATCTTCAAGACTTCGCCAGTAATGCAGAAAACAATTTTTAACAACATTTATGTATTTTGAAGAATTTATTAAATTTTTTAATGTTCTAATTTATGAGGTTCTCACGAGATTATGTAATATTGTATGTTAATTTTAGAAGAAAATTTGAGTAATTTCACAGTTTATTTGTGATCATTTTTCCTTTCCTATGTTGCATATAATCTTAATATTTAATCAGACAAATTTACTACAACTAGACGGACAGCTTTTCGGAAAAATAAAGTTCCAAAAAAATTCTGTCCATTTAATTTTTTATATATATTTTGTATAATTAGAGAAGATTTTATATTTTTCTTTTTTTATTCCAGTCAGCATTTTGAGGTTATATGTACAACTAATACTTTTGAAATAGAAAGACACAGCAAAGTCAGCTTTCAAATAAAATACATTTTCGCTTTCATTGTTCAAACTATAGTTCCATATCTGTACCATACAGAAACATTATTATCAATCGCATCGTTTTCTGAAAGTATTGACATAAAGAATTCTGAAAGAGAACTCATTTAAGTCCATTTAAATTTGAAATTTATTAGCTCGGAAAACGTTTGTATAAATAGTATTTTTTTAAACAAAAAGTATTTTTTAATGAACTTACTATAATCTTTCCGCAAATAAAAGCATTCCTCAATTATTTCTGAAAATCTTCCTGCTACCATTTAAATTTTATCACAAACATACGCAAATTTGTCATATCAAAAATATTCGTCACAAGCACATGATAATGATTCCTAGATTCTTTTTTATAAATTCCTAACCCGGCAAATCAAAACTGAAAGAATTTTAATTTTCGAAATTTAATGTCATATCAAAGAATTTATCCCTAAAATAATTATATTGTAATAAATTAACTATTTCAATTCTAAGAGAAAAAAATTATTGCTAATAAAAATTGGATATGAAAATAATTATAAAACATTGAGGAAATAGAGTTTAATAACAAAATACCCACTTTAACGCAGACTATATTAAGGTTTATAACTGAAAGATAAAAGTATATTTCAGTATTAAGAGTAATTAAAAGCAAATAACTGGAATTTAAGAATAAAAAGAAAGCAGAATTATTATTTAATTTAATAAAGAATTAATACGGATATAACATTGATGATGCTTATCAGTCAATTTCAAATACTAACTAATCATTGTTATTATCATCATTATCACCATTAATACATATAACAAATTTATTTTTACTTTACCAAGAATGATATTTACATTTTCAACAAACTAAATAATCCATTAGCAGCATATGTATGGTAAATGGCGAATACAGCTGAGTGAAAAAAAAAAAAAAAAAAAAGATATGGGACAAAACAAAAAAATTAAAAATATATCTTTATTTAAAATATATAAAAATTAAAAATATATCTTTATTATAAATTAAAGAATCATAAATAATACACTTCAAATAAAAATAAGAATTATACAATAAACAGACACAATAAATGCATATATGGTATAACAAAGCAAGATAAAACATTTTAAGTCATCGTTTTCATTTTTGCAAAAAAAAAAGTAATAATGATCATCATAAATTTTTTTGCTAATTTAAAAATGAAAAAAATTTAATTTATTAAAACAGAATAAATTCGAAAGAAGTTATGTTACAAGAAAATTCTCTCTTTAAAAATAAAATAAACTTCATCTTTTATAACAAATATTTATCAAAATATTCAAAGACATAAATAAGTGTATTAAAGATGAATATGTCTTAATCAGTAAAATTTATAATAATGAATTATTAATCACAAAATAAGTTAAGTCTTTTTTTTTATTACACAGGCTATTATTTACCAGTATTACAATTACATATCATTTATTCAGAAAAATACTTCAAATATAAACATAATAAATATTTTTTACAATCAATAATTTTTAACTTTTACTTTTACATTTGACAAGAAAATAAAAGCGTTAATTCCAGATGCTATCTTTATTTGAACCATTCATTTATTGTGTAGGATGAAAGAGAGATAAAATTTTGAGGAAAAGTGCAACGTTTTACATGCCTCGCAGCAAGCAAAACTTATTTGCTTATGTTCTTAAGTATGTTCTACTTCTCTCTAAAATTTCTTTTCTTATCTTTGGATAATTTGGATATTTACTTAGAACCTAAGGAATAAAATAAAGTGATAATTTATATCAAATAAAAAATAAAAGAAAAAAAGTCGAAAAAATTTAACGATTAATATACTTACTGTCTGACAGACATCTATAGCTTCGGCATATCTCTTAGCTTTCATATTATTAAATGCTAATTTGTAACCTAAGCAAAGAAAAATCATCCCATAATTAAATTAAAATATGAAACCTAAACAATATTTTCATTTCAATATTCAGTAGCACTGAGAAATGAATATACAAAGTTATACAAAGTGACTACTCTAATCTTTACCTAGTAGCTAATTTGTACGCCGTTAAGGATTGGCATATACTTCCAGCTGAAAAAATGCCTTTTAAATGAAGTATAAAATTATTTTTTATGTCACACAAATTTTAAAAAAAATCTAAACTTTTAAGCTATCTTTTAGTTTTATATGTCATATCTAGCGAAATAATCTTGATACACTGACATTTTGAATAAAAAAGTACTAATCTTCTCCAAAAATTGATTAAGTGAAGAAGTTTCAGATTACATAATTATAAGTCAATATAAACAATATCAAAAACCGCTCCGAGGATGATCGCCAATCAATGGACGCCGCTTCCTCCAGACGATCATTGATAGGTTTTCTTTCTTAGCTGTTAATTTTAAAGGCAGTTATAACTAGGGCTGTGCTATGACCGAACTTCATCATCGCGATATATTGTCCAAACCACATCAATATTTTTAGATATATCGTGATATCATTATTAGCTATTATAAGTTATAGCGTCTCTTAACATATTGCCTGATCAGAATGACCCCAAATTAAATGAAGTTTCAATTTATATAATAAAAATATTCGTTTTCTTTTGAATAAAATAGTTAGAAAATAATTGTGTTAAAACCCCTCTAATCAAGTGCGTCAATACCAAAGCAATGTCTGCATATTACAATTTATCACATTGCGTTTATTTCAATATAATTTTTTTTTAATTTTACTCTTTGGACTACTGACTTTAAAAAACTTCAGTTTCTTTCATTTTTCATTTAAAAAATGGGGAAACGATATAATAATGCCCTTTAACAAGTAAAATTAAATAGTTTTAATAGATCATGAATTCAAAATCTGATGTCTTGAAAAATTAATTTTATATATGAATTACATAATTTTTTCTATTTATTTTAATAGTATTAATGACAGATTTAATTTATATGCACTAGAATTTCAACAATACATTTAGTTATATAACTAAAATTAATCATTCAATTTACTATTTCAAAACTCAAAAAGAGACGAAAAATAGTAATTCCGAAATGAGTTAAACATTAATAACAAATATCAGGGAGGGTAAATTTATTTACGGACGAATGATGTAATACATTAAAAATTTACAAAAAGGTCCTAATCACAATCAAATAAAAAAAGGGCCATTATATATCATCATTAATATAAACTAAATTAACACTCAAGTACAACGCTGTATTTTTGAATATGAAAATTCTAACCAATTACCGTTTATTTCTATTCTATCAACATTTTTGCATATTATAAAATTTGAACTGAAATAAAATTAAAATTTAATAAAATATGAAAAATTAAAATGAAGGGCGGGAAATGTAAAAAGGATTATATAAAAATCAGTTAAAAGATTGAAAAAATCACCACTAAAATATCTTTACATAAAAAATAGAGAAATAATAATTTCATAAAAAATTTCTCAAGTCAATTGAATGCAGGAATTTTTATATCAAATCAAAATATTGTGCATTTGAAAATAATAATAAAAAATATGAATAAAAAAAAGAAAGAAAAGAAAACTTTTAAACTGCGTGAAAATTTGAAAAAAAAGCACAACATATAATCCAATCACATAAAGTGAAATACATTAGAGTAATAAAATTTATCAATTAAAAATAATAATTATCTTAAATAAAAATAATATATTGTAATTAAAAATTTGTGTAATGTAATTGGAAAAGAGCATTTTTTAAAGATATAAAACAAGAAATAAACTTTTAGAAATATAAAAGCGCATAGCACAGAAAAGCATGCGGATTAAACAAGAAACGAAAAGAAGAACAACACATATTTTCCATCAATATGCAAAACAATGCCTTGAAATAAATATATATATATATATATATAACATTGCTAGAACTGATTCTCAATAATCAGGCATATTCGATCACTATCGAAATCTCGAAATTACCCAAAATTTGATAAATATCGAAAATTAAATAAGTATCGAAAATTCAATCGGGAATTCCGATATGTATTGGCGATTCGATAAGTATCGGAGTTCGATCAAGATCGATAGAGTACTCAAACTAGTTTTGAAAGGAATTCAGCAAGCCATTCAGCCGCCAAGCGAAACTTGAGGTATAACGGAACTTCTTTTCTTTTTTATGCGAGTACACTTGAGTGTTAAAATGAGAGCTGCTAATAAAATTGTGGATTTAATCTGAATTAATTCTTTTTGCTTTTATTTCTGAAGATGAATATTTAGCAATTAAATAAAGGACAATCTACAGCCTTCTGATAACAGGAATCATTTTTCCATAATGGTATCATTCAGTTAGGGAACAGAAAACAATTTATTCCACAATGACATGCT
>JAPMOR010112654.1:86045-100674 GCA_026543865.1 Argiope aurantia | reverse complement strand
AAAAATAAACACTAACCGTTAAACAAAACGAAATCGAAAACGCAAATTAATTGTGAATATTGATTTATTGCATCGCAATTTATCGTGAGCGCCAGGTGAAAGCGGAAGTATGATGGAATTTTTTTTTTATGCGAGTACGCTAAGTAAGTGTGAAATAATAAGCGTGAATAAGTGTAATAAGTGTGAATAAGTGTGAAAATGCGAGCTGCGAATAAAACTGTTTATTTAATCCTGTTGCTTTTACTCAATTTGCGACTTCGCTCGAAGTTACGTTTCCATGTAGCACTTCAGATCCCGCTCACCTAATCTTCGCTATGAACGTACAATTTAATTTGTGTATGTATTAATTTCGAAACAGTTCGTTGGCATTTCTATAAATATATATTACATTTAATAATAAATGCTTTCTTTTTCTTCACAAATGTCCTAAATTTCTTTCGAAAAAAAACATGTGCTGTTCGTCTCTAAACAAATTCAAAGCACCAGGGATGAATTAAATAGCGATAAATTCAGTTCTAAAATGTGAGTCGCAATGTTTAAAAATTTGCTCTAAGCAATTCCTGTATGAAGTCATTCTGAATCTGGGTATAGAAATGTATGGGTATGAATTTCCAAGTTATGCAACAAATTGATGGTAACATTCTTTTGAAATCATTGGATGATTTTCATAAACGTTCTCCAAAGTGAAACGACCACTACCACAAAATACTGTTCTTCGCCCGTGGTTAAACTGCAGCGGCTGCCGAAACAAAAGCAGAGTCTGATGCAAAGTTGATTTGTAAGGCCTAAAAAAAAATTTAATTCAACAAAATAATAATTTATTACGCTTTGGTGTTTAACAAATTGCACACATTTGTGTAGTGAAGGCATCAGAAACACAGGAAAATTATAAATAATCAGATTATTTTTTAACAACTAAGCTATTTTTATTAACATTTAATCACGCATTAATAAATCAAGGATAATTATTTCACAAACTATAATTCATTACTAGAATAAAATTACGATATGTAATTTTTACTTCTTTTATCACATATTTTATAGAAAATTCCTTGATAATATCATTATAAATGTCTAAGAAGGTAAATCATTCGTGACTAATACTAGATCTAAAGCAAATTTTCATTACTGGCTATTATGAGAAATATTTTTATGTAGATGTGACCATAAATGGTAAAGCCAAGGATGATAAGATAGTTAAATGCTGGGTAACCCCCCTGATTTTTAGAAAAGTTACAAAATTCAGTTACAATTCAAATAAATTCTTCTTAAATAAGCACTGTAATATTTCTATTATAATGTTCCTGGAAAAAAACAAGCTCGACGACAAACAAATTTATTACGAGAATAAGTCATTGCAGCTAACATCGTTTTATATAGTCACATCTAAATTTTTGTAGCCTTTAATAAGATCATCTTCAGTCAGAATGTAAAGATTTTCCGAATCCTTTAAGAAAAACATGTGATTATTCATGTTCGGGATAAATTTCAAATATTTTATAACATGAAATAAAAGCATTTTTAATTATGACGAGAATTATGTCGTTGACACAAGCTGTCTGCAAGAATGATGAGACTAAACGCGTCCAAACTTGCACGGGGTTGGAGAATTTGAAATAAGAACAAATTGCGTGATTATGTTCAAATGTACAAATATTCGAATTAGAGCAACAACAAAAAAAAGGAAAGGAAGAAACAAAGAAGGTATATTTTCTTTTTGAAAAATACCTCACAAATGAGGTCTTGTGCACTTGCACCTCACTCAACCGATCCTCCGTGCATCTTACAAACGAAGAAGCCAGAGTTACATGCAACGGGCATTAATAGCTTCACGAAAATGCAAGAACGTATATGAGCAGGAAGCACATCCAAGAAAATAATGAAATCGTTGAAGTGTAAAAAAGCGGTGCAAAAACCAACCCCAATTTAAAGCGCACATTGAAGAAGTAGCTCGAAGAAGTTGAGGTGAGGCAAGGTAGTGCAGGACAGGCAGCAAGGGGGAGAAAAACAGTTTTGCATTTATCCAAATATAGCAACGAAAACCTTCACGCGGCAATTCGACTAATGCAAAAATGGTAATTGTATAGGGATTAAAAAGACTTGTTGTTTTAAAGCTAAAAATCACAGTAAACTTATTTTAACACGTTAATCTCTACATAGAACAAGTGTGTCTCACAGGTAATGTCGTTGTTCGGGTGACATGAAAGATAAATGCTTCACGTAAAATCATCTTTTCTTTTTTTTTTCTTTTTTTTTTCATCCATAGTTCAACAACTACTCGTAATGGCCATGGAAATACATGATAACTTCCATGCAAATAAATAATAAAGCATAGCTCATCGAACAAAACAGATTGGCTAACCTTATGTTTATGACAAGATTTTTTTAAATTTTGTTTTTACATCTCCTCGTGTATGAAGAAAAAGTATTGAAATCGTCAAAAAAAAAAAAAAAAAAGTCAAAATCGTGACTTCAACGAATCTCCACGTTTTAAACCTTCCTCTTTGAGGTAAACAGATAAAATTTAGTTATGGATTTCGCAACAAATTTGTAGATTTCGAAACAAATTTGTAGATTTCTAAAAAAATATTGAATAAAATCCGATCAGAAGAAGTCCGTCTGTCCAGCTGCGCGAGTACAAGTGAACAATACAACTAGAAAACGTTAAGAGTTAGATAGATAAAATTTAGTGCACAGTTTTTCCGTCTATTCTCAAGTTTCGAAATAAATGTATCAAGGAATTGACCGTCGGTCGGTCTGTACTTTTGCCTGCATATAAACGCAATAACTCAGAATAAGCGATATTTGTTATACGATCTTGTGACTATAATTGCAATTTTATTTCACATTTTGGTATCAATCGGCCGGAAGAATGGCATTCGGAATACATATTCGATGTTCTTGTACTTTTGTATTAAATTAATGCCGGCGATTAATCACAAGAAAAAATAACAAAAGATTACTAAAAAATGTATACATTTTTTTTTTTTTTTTGTTCTTGCTGTTGAAATCATATTTTATCATAAAATGTGTAACATGAAACATTTTACACTGTATTATTTTGCCTTTCACTATAGGTAACAGCGAATGAATGTAACAGTGAAGAAACAACAAGAATAACACGTTCGTGTTTTAAATCACGTAATCTTCACCCGATCTGCTTAATAGTTTTGTTTTAAAAAGTGTGTGAGACACACTTGCTTCCCGTTCAAAAGCTTTACTTTTGATAGCCTTATCAAAATTAATTTTGTTAATAATTACTATGCCAATATCTTTATGATTTTGCATGCATAATGAAACAGCTGTTTCTCATGGCCCAGGAGGCCCAGACAATTATGTGTGCGTTGGCGATTAATGTGTTAAGCTAATGCGCACGCTGTATTACTCGAAGTCGTTGAGGCAGAGAAGGGCAGGGCAAACAACGCAGGAAAAAAATTACATTGCGCATTTGCTCAAATATACTGGAGCGTTTCGGAGAATACAGCGGTCATAATTGTACGCGGAAAACAGAAACGTGTTGCTATGTTGTTTTTAAGCTAAAAAAGACAATAAAGATTTATTTTAAAGTGATGTTTACAGGTTGGCACATTATAGGTAAATAGCAGTAAGTATAATAATAAAATAATTCAAAATGCACTATCAAAATCATTAGACCTAGAACAACACATTCAGCAAGTAATTACTTCTTACACGTATCAGGTGCTCAATAAAAAAGAATTTTTAAAATTTTAGTTAAGATTTTGGATTAAAAATTAATCGATACTTTAACTTTTTCCCTCAATTACTTAAAAGCATCTTATAGCACAAAAAGATTCTTGTACAGTCGTCAACAAAAATAAAAGGACACTTCAGTAACTTTGCTATTCGTCATTGCATTTTCACAAAACTGATGTCAATGGAAATGGCTCATGGTAAAAGGTTTTTTAGAAAGACACACTGATTAACTGGCCTAATTAACATAATTAATTATTATCTCAAATGTTACCATTAAGATTGAAATTTTTCTCAACCTATTGCTTGTCATGAAATTAGACACCAAAAAAACATTTTGGAAGCTTCTTATAAAAATTTCGAAAGTTGTAAAATTTTGAAAAACGGTGCGTCCAATCTTAATGAATCATAAAAGCTTTTGGTGATATATCGGAAATGATCATTTTTTGGTTCATTTAAAGAGCATGGTTTTTAAAATACAAATGAATAAAATAATTTTTTTAATTTTTTAAAGTTCATATCATTATTAATTCACAATTAAGTGCGTGCGTGCGTGCGTGCGTGCGTGCGTGAGTGCGTGCGTGCGTGCGTGCGTGTTACAATTTTACATTACAGTAAAACTGAGATAATAAAACACTATTATCCCGAAAAATGTGTTCATATCGATAATAATTTTTGAAATATTTAACAAAAAAAGCCTGAGAAATTCCCCCTGTCATTTGGTAACGATATTGAATTACCGGTTTTATGATATTTTTCCTTTCTAATGATACTAAAGTGGACTTTTTTCTTTCAAGTTGTATTCACGTTTATTTTCCTTTACAAGATAATTCAGCCATTTATTCTGACTGAATCTCTCGTTTTATACTGCTAAAAAGCTACTCCTTATTCTTTCATGTAAATTTCGTTATTTGTGATTAGCAATAGCAATTTCAATGTCATTATCATTCCAACTAGACAACAAATCACTTGTTCTCATCACATAACCTTATTGCATGAAAATAACTGAAATAAAATTTCAAAATGAGGAAAGTTACATACCCTTAACACAAAAGTATGTTTTAAAAAACCTGGTGATATATTCGTTTTTCATATACGATACAGTCATGCTGTTTGCGTCCTCACGCTTCTTTCAATGGTTTTTGATTCCTGGAATAGGCTTCGAAAGGACAGCTGCAATATCATAAAGTTCATATGCAAATAAATGGTCACTCGGCAGCTTTCTTTTTATTGCTTTCTTACATTGATTGCTGAATATAATTATGCTTGTTTTGCAAATTAATGCTCTTACTGAAATATTCAAAAGTGCAAAGGATATTTATATTAATAAAAACACGTTTATTGCATATTAACTGATTGAATCGAAAATTCGGCACATAATTGCAGTTTTAATGCCGAAATTACATACCAAATTTCATATATCTAACTTGTTGCAAATTTGAGTAATATCGTTTGAACACTCAAGAATTGACAGGATAATAGACAGCCAACCAACAGATCCAAAATTCAACACAGATTTTTATGACAAAACCTTATACAAAATTTCAGACATCTCGCATTTTTTGAGTTATTGTGTTCCCATGACACAGTAACTTCCCTTATTCAAATTTAGTCAAAAACTGATACAATACTGCATTTTTGGTATAAAGATCAAATACGAAATTTCAATAACTCGTACTCGAACTTTTGCTAATTGCGATTTCGCAGGGAAACAAATGCAATACCAAATAAGATTTTTCTAATTTATTTATTGATTTATTATTTCAGGAAAGTCTAAAACAGGAAGTTTCAGTTCATTTGAAGGGTCAAATTATTAGACGATTGCAACATATTGTCTTCTACACGTCGTATATGAAAAAATAAAAATTAAATATAGTGAAATAAAGAAAAAAATGTTAATTTCGGCAATGAATTATACCAATATCATAAATATAATCGGTCTGTAGTTATTTTAATCAGAAGAAGTAAATTTAATTTTCTTCTGGATATCAATCTTTATTTCTTTAATTTAAAATGTGAGATGTCAAAAACTTACTTGTTCTATTGATTTAATTAAAATATTGTTTAAATCTATTTAAAATCAAATTGTAGTTTATTAGAAAAAAAGTATTTATTGGCTTAATGAATTTCCTTTTTGATTAATAATTTGCGTAAAATATCATTATACTAATTAGTTTTTTTATCAGTGAAATAAAATTTTACTAAAAAATATTGGAACCAATGCATTTCAGTGACAATAAAAATTTGTGGGTGATATTGAAATATTTGGGGCAGGATCAATCATAGAGGAGGACTCAAAAATAATTTGAAACGCAATGAAATGCTTAAATTTCCAATAACAAAATCATATTAGTTGAAAATTAAAAATGAATGTTCATGTTAAAGATCCATATGAATCGCGTTTGGTTGTTTTTGGAATCTCAGTGAAATAAAGGAATGAAATGCACTTTTTGCTTTTAGCAATCCCAGATTTAATTAATATATGGTCCATAGTGGGTTGACTGTTTCCAGGTAGAGTTTTAAGAAATTAAAATTAATTATAACAGAAAGAAAAACTCCGAATTTTTAAACAAACTTGGATACGCATATATAAAAAGATATACTGGATCAAAAAGTCTCGATTTCCATAATGATAAAATTCTGAGATATTAATTAATCATGTTAATTAAATCGGTTGATTAAACTTTTTTTCTACAAATTATCTACCCTCTCGAGAAATTTCCGTTGACATCAATTTTGTGAAGCTATGATAATAAATAACAAATTTACAAAAGTGCCCGATTATTTTTGTTGGGTACTGTAGAATGCGAGGTGTACATCTATATTCATATCTGCACGGCTTAGAACTAAAATGAGAAAAACTAATAAATAGGTATAAACTAAATAATTTCGTTTAAACATCATTTCTAAAAAATGACGTTTACATTCGATGACTAACTTAAATACACTGAATGCTCTGATTAACGTCGATTTTATAAATTTCTACAAATCTGTTTGATTGTATCATTTAAAAGAAAGATTTGCCTTTAATAGAGAATTAAACCATACTATCTACACAACACGTCTTTCTAAGAATATATGGGGTATCCACTCTGATCGTAGCCTAATAACTAATTTCTGAGCACTTAGAGACAGGCATGTATTTACAGTTGGGAAAAAATGCTTTAACTGACGTAAGTAACAATGCTTCAAATTGTTCAAATCAATAAATGCATTGATGAAAAAAAAATTACGGAATCTAAAATCTTATACACTCCTCATGTGCTATTAGTCATATGTAGTGCACCATGCGCCGGCTTCCTGGCATAGGGGTAGCGCATCTTCCCCGTGATCTGGGCATCCTGGGTGCGTCCCGGTTCGGGCATGGTTGTTCTTCATCAGTACTATCTGTGAGATGTGTGAATGTGCCTCCCCGTAAAAAGGGGTTGTGCAAACAAATGTGATGCGTGAGTAGCTAAGACGTACTCTTAGCCCTAGTTGGTGCTACTAAAAATAAGAGACGCTCTCTTGGCTTAAAATCAATCGATGATTTCGTCAGCGAGCTTGTCCATGGCAAGTGCCATTAGAAGCAACATACTGTGTTTGCTTAATTTTTTTTAATAAAATATTCTGCGATCAAAGCTGATGGAGATATGAAGCTTGTAATTTCATTATTTTTGAGTAATAATCAACGACCATTGAGAGGAAACGGAATCCATCGATTAGTAGATACTCCTGAGTAGTCATTGAAAAGTCTAAAATTTGGATATTTCAAGGTTCAATTTCTATCAATTTGGTCCTAGAAGAGTAGAATTTAATAATTCCAATAAGAAGCAGTGGCAGCTCGATAAATCAAGTGATAGAGGTTGCCAACGGGCTGGTTCACTTCGACCAATGTATAGTGTTCCAAAAGTGGTACTCAGGTGATTATGCATATCAAAGCTAAAATGACATTCTTTAAAACCTATTTCTTGTATTTATTCTTCAAGGAGTCACTTTTGCTCATACATTTCTCCACAGAATTTGCTACAGAAAAAAAGACACAACATACTACAATAAAGTCTGTACTATGGATTCGAATTCCTTACAAGCCAACATACAAATTAAAATCCTTTATTCACTTCTTGAGAATTTTCTAAAATATCTGTCAAGTATTATTCGATTTCAGAAGAATTTTAATAATTTATAAAAATCGACCATCCAATTAAAAATTTTATTCCATTTATTTATATTTAAATTAGAATCCTTTATAAAAAATTAGCCATGTAAATAACATCTAGTAGATAAATTAAAGTAAAAAGGACAATTTTTGTGAGATTTAATTATAATATATGACGTAATATAAAAAATTAATATGAATAAAAAATAAATAAATAAATTTAAAACTTTGAATTAATGGTCATCTTTTTATTGATTTGTATTGTAATTGCCTACATGGCTGTATACATATTAAATCAGTATTGCAGTTGAATACTGTTACTGAAAATGCTCAAAATTACTGTTACTGAAAATGATTAAATATGCATTGCAGTTGAATACTGTTACTGAAAATGTTTAAATATGCAACTGGTGTTTTTGTTACTTTATACTAAGAAAAACACGTCTTCTAGACATTAATTGATTAAGTCAAAGAATCGACACATGACTACAGTTTTAGTGCCAGAACTACACACCATATTTCACATATCTAACATTGCATCTATGAGTAATCTCGTTTGACCACTCAAGAATCAACAGATTAACTGGCAATCTACCGTTTGACAGGGATGGCCCAAAATTTCATTCAGAACTTTAAGTCTTATGATAAAACTTTATACCAAGTATCATTCTTGTGGCCTTTTTTAAGTTACCGTATTCGCGTATACGCGAGAGATTAGACAACCATAATAACTTTCCTTATTCAAATTTAATTGAAACTTGATACAATACAACTTATTCAATAAAGACTAAACATGAAATTTCAACAACTCTGACTTGTTTCTCTATATCGTTTCATTTTTGAATTTTCCATTCTTGCAGACAAAAAGACAAAATTCTAAAAAAGTTATATTATATAAAGCGCAGTAATTGAGGATTTAGTTTAAGTTAGTGGAATTAGGTATTTCGTGATGGGGAAGTGAGCTTTTTTTCAATAATATGGTTATGTCGCTGCTAGATTTACCTGGTTTATTCAAAGTTGGTATTTCGAATTATTTGGGGAAACCTCAAGTGAGTATCTTGAAATAATATTACATCGGAGCTGTACTAATTTATAAAATCGAAGTTCGTAAATACGAAATCTAACGTCGGTGGCGTTCCAGAACACAATCCTTAAATAAAGAGCAGTAATACTCATTCTTTATTTGCGTATCGAATGGATTTAAGAACTGTTTCGAGTTTATTATAATTGGCGTTTAAATTTTTGTTCCATCTTAGCATATTTAAAAAGTCAGGAGAAGTATACAGGATCTTTCGTAGCTCATTCTGTGCCTTCAATAGATCTATCTATCTATTAAATCGTGAAGACTGAAGTCGTTTTGTTGACTGTTGGAAACGAGCCGCCATCTGGTGCAACAAGAAGGAATTAAAAATAGCTTCTGGAATCTTGGAATGAACTTAGTGGCTGTTTACGATATACTTGCACGTAATATGAAGTTCCTAACGTTATTATTGAAGGGTTTGGTATGTCGGTTGTTTGGTACTGCAAGTTTAGGCTGGGGGAATTTTTTGCACCCTTTCTATAAGGCTACGTGTCCAAATAGCCAGGTTTGTCCATAGTTAATGCACATTTTTCAAAAATTAGGATGATTTTCTATGACTTTCATCGCATTTTCAACATCTTGTCTACCCACCGCTTTTAGCTGAACTGTGGTGGAAATTTCAGCACTGAATGAATCATGGACGTTTCTAAAAACTCTCTATATTTATTCTGTGGTACAGTCGTCAACAAAAATAATAGGACACTTTGGTATCTTCGTTATTTCTTATTGCATCTTCACAAAATTGGTGTCGTTGAAAATTTTTCAAGAAGGCAGGTTTAATTATATTTAAAAAAAACTATTAACCGTGTTAAATAGTTAATGAATTAGTATTTCCGAATGTTCCCATTACAGAAATCGAGATATTTTAATAATTCGATCCGGTATGCCTTTTTATATATGTGCATCAAACTTCGTTTCAAAATTCCAATTATTAATGTTGCTTGCTTAAAACCCAGCCTGAAATTAGCCAATCCACTAAGAACCGTAAAGTCAGTAAACCTCAGACTATTAAAAGCAAAATGTGCATTTCTTTCCTTTTACTTCGCGAAGATTCCATGAAATTAATCAAACATGATTCAGAATTATCTTTAGGGTGACCATTCAGTTTCAAAATACAACTAATATGTGAATTTTTATTGGAAATTTAAACATTTCGTTACCTTTCAAAATATTTTCGAATCCGCCTCCTTGGTTAATACGGTCTTAAATATTTCAATGCCAATTAGAATTTTTTATTGTGAATGAAATGCCTTGTTTCCAATAATTTTAAGCGAAAGTTTATTTCATTGGTAAAAAATTGATTTGCATAATGGTATTTTCAGTACGTGAATTTATCAGCCTTTATATAAAGGAGGAAATTTTATTTTCATGTCGAAGCGATTATTAATCAGGCAGGAAATTCATTAAAGGAAGATAAAAAATCAGATAGGAAGTACTTTTTTATAATAAAGATATGACACTTTGGTTTCAAACAGATTTCAAGAATATTTAAATTAGATAAATAGAATAAGTAAATTTATAATTTAAAAAATCGAACTATTATGTTTGTCTATCCGATCATGTGAATGAAAATACGATAGCTCTAAAAAGGCTAGATGGATGAAATCTTTCATCATCATCATTATCATCAAGCTTCAAGATATGTATCGAAATTTGGATCAAATCTATAAAATTGTTGACTACCTATATATCTGTCGATTCCTAAGTGTGGCAATCGAAAGTTTTTTATTATTATTATTATTATTTTTAATTATATTAATTTCTCGTTTTAAAGCAACACAGGGGCTATTTTGGGACGGATCTCATAATTGAACCACGGTCGTCAGATGATGAGGACCACACCTGAGCTGACAACCGCTCTCCAAACGTCCACACCACACCAACGGGAAAACGCTTGACCCCCACAGATTTAACGTGCACCAAACAGACTTACACGACGGTTCTTTGGTGGAATCGGTTCTCAAACCTGAAATCCTCCGGTTCCGAAGCCGAGACCTTACTATTAGGCCACCACGGCCCGTGTGTCAAACGGGATTGCTCAAAGATACAAGCTCGATGCATAAAATTTGGTATAGTATTGGCACTAAAACTGTAATCATATGTTGAATTTTCGATTAAATGAATTAATGTTCACAAGACGTGTTTTATTACAGTAAAATAACTCAAATATCAATACAGTCAAGTTTAAAAATTAATTAAAAAATATAAACTTCTAAAAATTAAAAAAATTTATTTTACTCATTTGTATTTTAAAATTATGTTCTTTGAATAAAGCAAAAAAAAAATTGAGAAATATATTATAGTTTCCGAGATGCCGCTAGTTTCATGACCAGAATCGATTAAGCGAAAAAAAAAATTGGTAGCTGTAATGGGAAATTTTCGAAATAATAATTAATTAAATATGTTAATTAGCCTAGTTAATCAATGTATCCATCTAAACAAATCTGCCCTCTTGAGCCATTTCCATCGACACTAGTTTTGTTGAGATGCGATAATAAATAGCAAAGTCACAGAGGTGTCCTATTATTTTTGTTTACGACTATAGATACAATTCCCCTGCAGTTTGCTATCAAGCTAGCAGCAACTGCTCATGGGCAGAGGCAATTTAGTTCTCTGTTTAACTTAAAATTCTTTTTCGACGCAGATGTTTTGTTGCTTAAGTTTTGTTTTTATATCTTCACCGTTAATGTTGATGGAAATGCCTTTTATAACAACTTTAAATAGTCTTTCTTCCTCTGATTTGATAGTATAGTAATCATAATTTGTATTTTGACAGATTAATTATGATACGCTAATTATTTTCGACTTTTTTTTGAGAAGGAGGGAGGATGGATGTAGAGTAGAAGTTTTCAGTACCTGTAAATTTATGGTTTATTACTTGCAGCAGTAATTTGAAGCAATTCTCATCATTTTTTTTCCCGGGGGGTGTCTTTTACTTCATTAAGATTTTCGATTGGCTTTTGCTATTCATTTTTTAGCAGTGGTGATGAAATCTGAATCGTCAGTATTTTTTTATTTGTTTTTTAATCGGAGAAGGAAAAAGAGAATTCAGCCCCCTGTTAAGTGATCCGAACTTGCCCCTGTCATGGATATATCGTGTTCCACGGATTGAAATATCTTTTAGAAGTAAACATAATTTGGAAGAAATCTCCATAAATCGTTCGACTTTGACTTCGACACTTCGTTGTCGCACGAACATTTCTGTAGTAGTTTGTTTGTCAGGAATTGCCAATGTGCCACATATTCCTTAGTCGAACTATTTTCACTTTCTTCAACATTTATACTGAGCGTCCATAGCCACTTGATCAACTCCTTGAAATCGGTACTGTTCATGACGGTAGCTAGCATGAGAACTCTACTGTGCCAGTTGATCTGTTAATAAAGACGATTTTTTCCCAGCTATTCTTTAATTTCAAAAAAGCTCCCGCACTCAAACGCAAACTGTGTGTCAGGAAATATTATTTCCCCACTCTCATTTAATGACAGCGATACCAGATCAACCGAAGTTAATTGTATAGAAGCAAGAAAACTCCTTAAGCCTAGATGCTTGTCGAAAAAGTCTACGTGCAACTAACATTTGGACAAAGAGCAGAATACACCAGCCGCATTCTACAATATTTAGAAGCATTTTTTTTTTTCAAAGCAGACTTTACCAACTTAAATGAATCGGAAAATTTCAGCAAGAATTCTGGGAGAGAGTTCTGTTGATCAGATCCGTCATAGTATTTTTCAAAGCAAGATATTCGGTAATGGAGAACATCAGTTACCAGCTGGAGAATGCAAAAGGTAAATTTGCTCTTACTCTGATTTCTTGTTACCATTTTCGTACACAGTCAATTAATAAGATCTTCCCCTCCCGAAATTCCCTACCTCAAATATTCAAAAACAAAATCACCTAGTTAAATATGGGCTAAAGCAAACTTTAGTCGGAAAAAAATGAGCATAAACACGCAACAACAACTCAAAATAAGACTCGTCGCTTATAAACGAACTTATTGATTCACTTGAGATTGAAAACATTCCTAAATCAATGCATGTTATGCTAAACATAGCCAAAGATTATAAATTACACTTTTAGAAAATAGACAATTCAAAAGAATTACTTTTGATTATCTATCTGCTACGTTAAAATCCATTCAACAAATGGCACCACAGATAAAGTAATAATTGATCAACTTAGGCAAGCTGACTTTCACATCATTCAACCAGCTATGCAAGACTTGTTAACGTAATGATCAAAATTAATCTTTAAGAGTTTTCTTATATATTTTTCTTTCTTTTATTCTTTCGAAATTTTTTAATGATGCTACACACCAAGTATCAAAATATCAGGTGATTCATTTATTTCTATGTTAACACGTTCGATTCTGTTAGGATCGTCAACCTTTATTGAGCTTGCTCTTCTTCATAAAAAGCTTGCGAATTTTTTTAAATTTCACAAAGTTGAGGTTGTGAAATTTTCAATTGCACTGCAGCTTTGTTTTGACTTATTTTAAATAAACTTTCACACTGTTAAGATCTGCAACTTTGTCTTTAACACTCAAACCTCCCTCATCCTCCTCTTCCATTTTGCTTTCGTAATTCAATCGCACACAACTGTGATTTACGGCTATTCACCAGATTTCAAGCCAGACCAGACATCCTAGCTGTTCTTTCAATAAAGTCCAGACTGCTCTGGTTCATATAAAAGAATGTGAACTCCCTCCTAAGGGGAAAATCACTCCCAGATGTTTCTTTACAAATGGAGCAGAAAATTCCATTAACGGCACTCACTAATGTTAGTCTAAAATAATAAATCGGTCAATTCTCTATTTCAAAATTGATAACATTAACCGGTATAGTGATCGCACTAAACGAATATTTTTGGATACATTTAAATACTTTGGTTCAGGATCAGGGGATTTTAATAACATAAAACGAATGATAGTATTAACCAAGATCACAAGAAGAGACGGCCACTCGAACAACTCGAATGCAGTAACCAGAATAAAGGGAATAACAGACCGATTCCAGAACATAAGAGAATTTTTTTTTATTATCCAAATAATTCTTTGATGTATTCGAAGTATTATTAATTGGTATCTAGAAGAAAAATAATACTAATAAGGGGATTCAGAGGAGGATTCAGGCATTTAGCGCCTCTATGCACAAATATTGTGAAGATCCCTCTTTTTTAAGAATTTAGCTTCCCAATTTAGTAAATTTTTAATTTAATCAACATATTTAATATTCATTATAGGTTAATTTTAATTCAGTAACTTTGTAAAAATGCATATGTTTTTATTTATTTATTATGACCTATGAATGAATGGCACTCACGCTTGTGTCTAAAATTATTTAACCATATTACCTTCCATTAAATACTGTACTAAAGGATAAGAATGAAACAGACTGGTACTTAACTAGTCACACTCGACAAACTTTTGATACTAATTCATATATTTCGTATTTTTAGATTTTTGTATTTGTATCTTTTACAATCATTTTATTTAGAAAGTAGGCTAATAACAATTTTTTGCAAATCGCTCTGGCCGCGGGCCAAAATCAGCCAAATAATCCAAAGATGTTGCTAAAATGAGTAAACAGATTTCATTACATTTGGGCTGAGAATTACGTTTCTGGAATGTAGATGGGGTCAAATCGTCTGCAACCGAGCTACAAGGTCTCATAAAAGAGCATAGACCCGATATCATCTCTCT